>CM062294.1:80568844-80776276 GCA_031216915.1 Pictodentalium vernedei
GATATATGAAGATATATTTATATTTTTATCAAAACGACAGTTGAGACATTGCACTGTAACATCTGGTAAAAGATTTCAGCGATGGTCGGGTGTCTTAAAAGCACACATTCCACGCACTGAACTGTAGAAGACATGGACGGTCAGTCAGAGAATTTACCACATTCAGTCCAAGACCTCAGTACCTTGTAAATCCTCCTCGGTTCGCGAGACAAGCGAGGATTCGACGTGACATACTCCTCACCAAACGTCCAATATCAGCTTGACTGTTGTTATTGCATTCTTCCTGCAGTGCCGCGGTGAGTTCCTGAAATCATTCACCAGATGTCACAGTGCAGTGCCTCAACTGTCTTTTTGATGAAAATATAAATATATTTCTTCAGATATCTCACTTTTATCAAAATACCCTACTTTTTTTGAATGGTGTGTATATATATCTCAGTTAGGTAATGATAAAACGGATTTTAGTGAAAAAGTGAACGCAACAAGCTGTTTTACCCACACCAGCTGGCCTTTTGAGACGTGTGTGTCCCGATGAGATAACAGGATGAGATAGATCTATCTTATCTACCCCAACATGACGGTCCACATTTAAATATTTGTGCTAAACTGGCATAAACAATTTACCCCCACATTAGATGAAGCCAGTAAATAAATAACTTCTGAACACTTTTATGCGTTTAAGGACTACACTGGCATAGTAAGGGCCAAAAGCCCCCAAAACAAGGTACAGAGCCAACAGACTGGGGAGAGGGCGAGGTGGGGGAGTACATTTTCTGTTCTTTTGAATGACAAAACCTCATTTCCATCATTTTGTGATGAAGCAGAAGTAAAACTTTTCATTATTCCAGTACAGATGTATTCACCTGTAGCATGATCCTGAACCAAAGTGCCCCACACAGGGGAAAAAGTACAGAAACAATACATGGAAAGGAAAAAGGCATAATAATGGAACAAGGTTATGACTGGAATGCATAATCACAACGCCTTACTCACAAACACTGAAATAAACTAGTTTGAAATCAAGGTTCATTGACAACGCCCAAACGCTATCAATGCTGAAATGGCAACTGTACAAAAACAAAGATCCAGTCACAATCATCCGGGATACGTTATAGAACAAACCACAAATTGTATAAAGGCATAAAACAAAAACTCACGAGAGCATGCAAGAAAACCCGATTCCAGAACATTGCTTGTCAGCGCCCAAACGCCAACACTTGGAGATACAGGTAAGACATCGCATCAAAAAAGAAGGCGGCCAAACGCCAACTAAAAAACAATAAAATGCACACAGAACAAAACCCCACTCTGCCCAAGCAGAAGTGTGAAGTGTGTATGAGAACTAGCAATGCGTTGTAAAATTCACACTTCCAGTGCCCCTAGACCCAGAGACCTAATATGGTATAGAATGTCGACGAGGATGTACCTCAAGAGACAACACTTTAACAAAATGTAAACAATCAAGCTAAAGCAGGAGGCAGAATATACGGTCTAAAAGCGTTTGATTTCCACCTGCCTATGGGACGGAATTGAACATCAGTAAAGCCCCGAAATGAAGACCAGGTTGCGGCCCAAACTATAACCCCTAAAGATGAACTGAGATTACAAGCTAAAAGACAGCACTGTAATACTTTGTTGAAATTGTGCCGCAAAACTGAAGAACCATCCGGATATGCAAACAATGTGCCTGCTGCTGATGCACGGCTGGACAGAAATCGTTGCAGAAGGGTAACAGGACAAAATTCAGCTCCCAGAACTGCATTAACCCTAATATGATGAGGTCTGCCTGTCGCATTGTGTTTGAAGTCACGGAAAGTAACACACAGATAAGGCGTGTCTACAGTATGGAATGAAACATCGGAATATTGAACAACCTTATCCTGCAACTTAACAGTTGCAGGACAAAGTTCTCCAAGCCTTGCAAACGCAAAAAATGCCAAATTAATTACAACTTGATATAAACAACATTGATATGTACCAGAAGTGCATTTTGAAAGTGTGGAAAGAAGTTTATTAAGAATCGGCAGGATAATTGGAAGACGCATATCTACAGCAGGACGAAATCTTTGAATTCCCATAAGTATTTTCTTGATGAAACATTGTTGTGTTGGATCTGTCAAATTTCGAATTTTTTGGAAGTAACCAATTCCAGAGATCATACAAGTGATCGACTTGGCTGCAAAACCTAAGTTGAATAGCTGTGCAATAAACAAGGAAAGAATGTGTGCCGAAATGGGAAACTGTTCTTTAATATCTATCTCACGGCAAAAAGACCCGAATCGTTGATATGTTAAAGTATAGGATTTCTGAGTAGATGGGGCTGAAGCATGACTTAACAAAGTATCGATTGTTTCAGTAAGCGATCTAAACCGGGATCCTCTGGAATCATCCTTGGTTCGGCGTTGACATGTGGTGGGTGCCAGTCGTTTGAACTTCTGAACCTGCAATCGAGAAAGACAGTCGGCTAATCGGTTGGATTCGCCAGTAATGTGCCGTAGCCGAACCAGTATATTCAAATGTGATCATATTAACACAAAATGCTTCAATAGTTGAAGAAGGTCTACATCTTTAGAAGTTTGAGAGTTAATGGCATGAACCACGAAAGAATTATCGGAATAAAAAAGAACTTTTTTGTTCTGAAGGGTACGAGCAAACAAAGACAATGCAACTACGACAGGATACATTTCCAAAACTGTATGGGGAACCCTACTGAATGGAGCACATGCTCCATAAAACCAGTCCTTCCCAAAGATGCTGCCGAAACCAAGGGAAGCAGCCGCATCAGTATGAAAGACCAATTTGTCATTGTCAACGCAAAGTCTGTCTAAACAGAATGATTTCCCATTGGAATCTTGCAAGAAAGTGAGCCATAATTTTATGTCTTGTTTCACTGACTGAGTAATCATAATTCGATAGTGAGGTTTGGACATTCCAATGGTCATATTAATTAATCGCCGTAAAAAGACTCTACCCGTGACAACCAGTGCACATGCACAGTTTAATAAACCTATTAAAGATTGTGTAATTCAATTCTTTCAAATTAACTTTTTCTTTAGATAGCATTGTAACAATCCAACTCCGATACTTCTGTAATTTATCTTCTGGAAGACGAGCTGACGTATCCATTGACGCTAACTCAAACCCTTGGAAAGACATTGGTTGTGCAGGCTCTAGGGCTGCAGGGTATATCGATAAACCGATATATACCGGTATTCAAACCAATATCGATTGAATACCGGTGTAATTACAAAAATGTCGGTTTATCGTAATTATTTATTTACCCCAGTTTAATTTTCAAGACGTCTTGAGTTTTTTAACTGTAGCCCCGAATGAATAATATTATCCCTTTATCCGAGGAATCGTCTGCTTGCGCCCTCGTAATATACAAATTCAGCAGTTGAAAAAATAATTTTCAAAAATTTCAACAAAACTATATCATGTGACCCCTCATTGGAACGAGTTCGTTGAGCTCGTTCCAATGAGGGATCACATGATAAAGTTTTGTTGAAATCTTTGGGAAAAATCTGATAAATTAATTTTGAAAATAATAATTTTTGATATCGTCTATGTTGGGTAAAGGTGTTTCGAACCGCATCATCAAGGCATGCTAATTCGTTCCGACTGTGATGCCTCGAGTCTCGATTGTGGTACTTGTGTTCATATTTCTGAACAGTTTTCGATATACCAGTATACCGCTTTTGAATATCGTGCAGTCCTAGCAGGCTCCAATGTCTTCTCCTTACACATAGGAACACCAATGTCCTTAGCGAGTTTAAAAAATTGATCTAGATAAAACTGACAAGTGTATTTTTGATAGGCCACAAAAAAGAAATCATCTAGCACACGTACTATATTTTGAATGGAGTACTTGCTTGACCCTCGCTATCCAATGAAGTGCAGTACTGAAATCTTCAAAAATCCTACAGGACGACGCACAGCCCATAGGGAGAAATTTATCAAAACAGAATCTACTGTCCCATTTAAGACCTAACAGGGGCGATCCAATGGACTGATGGGAATCAGACGAAAAGCAGATTCAATGTCACACTTACCCATAAAACTACCCGGGACTTGTGTACAAATTAACTCAATGGCATCCTCAGTAGACTTATAATGAACAGGTGACAAATGTTTGGGTATACCACCACTGTCAGAAGAACCTTCAGAAAAAGACAGGTGATGAATCATTTGATATTCCCCAGGTGAAATAATGAACTTATTATAGGGAGGAACATCAAATGACCCATCCAGCCTGTCTGTTGCAATTTCATTTGAAGTTTCCTTTGGACCTGCTCCGGCAATTCAAAGGCAGACTTCAGATTCTTTGGTTCTATATGAACACCTGACTTGTGATAACCAGTTCTAAACCCATAGCTAAAACCATGAATGAGAGTGTGATATAAAGAACTGTTGTATCCAGACAGAAATTTACTTGGAGCTACCACCTTGATAGGCGTTCTTATTATCAATTTGACCTTTGTTTCTGGAACCACCTCGAAAGAAATCAGTAGAACCGGAAACACCATAATATTGCGAAGACTTTACATTTTTTGAAACGATCAGAGCATGATCCTGGCCATAAGGGAAACATCTGCGAGAAAATCGACAAGGCAATGCACAGTTACCTCCTCTATGAAACCTGAAACAAAAAACCCGAGGGATCAACGAGTCAGAGTGACGTGATGTAAATTTGTAATTACTTCGCTTTGAATACGGTGGAACCTGTGACACTGAAGATTGTTTGCCACTAAGTCTTGGCATAGCTCGTAAATATAACTCCCAATGAACTGAATCCCAGTTTAAAGAAGGTGTGAAATGTTTTAATAAACAAAACTGATGGTCATAATATGACCAGTTATACCCAATATTTGACATGTGACGCGTATTTGACTGATACTTAAGTAAACTGGCAACTTGTTCGGGATGTTTTTCTTCATGCACAGCACAAAAAATTTTGAAAGCCACAAACCACAGGGATAAAGAGATGTCTTTAGGTTTACTGGGTATCCAATTTAAAAAAGGTCCCTCATCCGATTCTTCAACTGACAAACTATAGGAACCTGATTCCTCTTGCTGAGAGGAACAGATGAGGAAATAAAATCATTTTCTTTCCTAGTCGAGGGTTGTGAGTCAACATTAGCAGAAAATGGGCCAAGAGAAATGGGGTGCGTTGAAGGCAAAATATTCATAGTACTGGAAGTGTGAACGTCGGCACCTTCAACTGATTGTAACGCATTCAAAACTGCATCGGCAATAATATGCTGGTTGGATGAGTCCTGATGTCACCTGGAACCTGTGGTAGTAACAGCACAGTTACAAGAATATTATTCGATGAATGTAGTGGAGTAAAATTAGCAGTAGACTGATTCCGTTCCTGATCTGAAGTACTCGCAGTCCCAGTGTGAATGGCAGGTGAAGTACAACGTGAGATTAAAAACTTCTGGGATGAAGAACCCACTTGCATCGTAACAGGATGATCAGTTCCCAAAGAATTCCCAAATAAACTGTCGGGAAAAATTCCAGATGAAGGCCTATCAGTACGGAAACTGTTTGATGACTTTAATCGACTATTAACAAACTGGCATCAGGCACTGAACAAGGCACGTTAAATGATGAAATGGAACAAGCCGACCGAGACAGGTACATGTATATTTGAACCGGCAATAAAACTATGAGTTGATGAGGTAACAGATATTCGAATGACAGTTGGAAAATTAACACCCGAAACATTATGAGATGAACTACAACTTACAGTGTGTGGTTTTCTTAGACTTGATATGGATGCGATTGATAAAAAGGTTGTGTTATTGGTAACTGAAGTGGAAGAAGGTGACCGACGAGTTGCCGTTGATCGTCTGTGACTAGTAGCAGGAGCCGACATTGAAGCAATATTTGCTTCTAGTTGCACAACACCGTTTGGGAATTGACAGTGTATAAAAATCTGATAAATTGTCACTTAAATCTAACCATCGCCTTAGCATACTGAAAAGATAGGTACACCCCAAAATGTAATTTTTGATTGTAAGCGTAACTAACAACTAACAGAATGATGGTGTTCAATAAACACAACAAGACCACTAATCCGAGATGGGTCACATCCCACTAGCAACAGTGGAAATAACATGAACATCTGGGTCTACACTTCCAGACTTCTGGTACTTGGAATACTCAGGTAGAGAGTCCATTTGAAAAAATCAGCCCGATGATAAATTGTCTTCGGAGTTTAAAGTACAAATTGTCGCGATCTGCGTTGGAAACTCTGTATACCATATACTAGTTTTATGAACCCGCTTTTTGACTATGCAGATATTATTTGGGACACCAGTGCGGAAAACCTAACTACCTTACTGGAAAACTTACAATTAGATTCTCTGCGTACAATTTGTGGTGCACCTAGAGGCACGAACCATAACGTAACTTATGAAGAGACAGGCTTTATCACTTTGAAGGAAAGGAGGAAAAGACATAAAATAATCATGATGTACAAAATCTGGAAATGCTCCGTCGTATCTTACGCTTCTGGTACCCCAACAGATTACTGATATCACAACTTACCACTTACAATACGTGGAGAGTGTATTATCACTAAACCACCCGAAGAGTGGAGATCCCACCCATGCAATAATTGAAAATTTGTTGCAAAGCAAAACCAGCACAAGCAAAGTTTCAGTCAATGGACCTCCGGGTTAAACCCGGAGGTCCATTGGCTGAAACATTGCTTGTGTTTTTTGTCGATATGTACAAAATTTGAAAGTTATAGCTTGGGTGATAACTCCATTCCGCGGGTGATTTAGTTACAATCCACTCTCCACGTACTGTACGTTCTTCAGATAACTTGCGTGAAATACATTGTCGCACCAAATTCTTTTTTATTTCATTTCTGCCTTCGGCCGTGAAATTGTGGAGCAGCCTGGGCACAGACTTGCGATCCTGTGATTCTCTAGTGTCTCTGAAAACTTCCCTTCGAAGAGATGACAGGGGTTCCAGAGTATTACTATGCTGGTTGTAGACGAGGTCAAATACTCCATAGTAAACTTAGAATGAGATGCAGTGACTTGAATGCTCATAAATGCGAACCCTTCTTAACAAACGACCCGAAATGTTCTTATGGAAATGATTATGAGAATGCAGCTCACTTCATCTCATCGTGTCCTAACTTTTGTATCCAGCGTCAGTCTTTTCATCTAAACATTGAGAACCTAACAAACAACATCAGTTATATTCTGTATGGTAATCCAGCATGGTCTAATCCAGTTAATCAAAGAGTCTTATGGCCTTCCGGAAGTACATTGAAGAAACGAAGAGATTTGAGTGGAGGCTATCTCCAACCCATGGGATAAGCTATAAGTTTATACTGTCACAAATACATCAAGCATCAAGTAACCACAGAACACAGCTGGCTCCGCACAATGCACCTGTTCAAGCACCATTACTGTTTGTAAGTTCTTCAATGTAACGGTGAGGTTTTCAAATAGGCTTACCATGTTTACCAAACCATTTTGATTTCGAAATAAAATATGTTTAAAAAAAAGAAATAACATGAACAATAATTCAAACAGTGGAAAAGACAACCGGGACACAGCCCCAATAACTCGGTGTTCCAACATAGGGCCGAATGGACGTTCACATTAAACAATTATGCAATTGTAACCAGACCACTCACCTATAAAGCACGCATTAAATTCTGCACCGTGAAAGGGAACCAGGGCGTAGAAAAATGGAAAATAGCCACATTCGATCCCATGTGAAAACAACCACGGGAAGTCTAAATAGAACACACAGACCCGTTACCTGATTTTATTTATTTATTTCATTACTTTTTCCATTTACATGGAGTAAACGAATACTATTTCAATATACATGAGTTTATGCTACATGTCCGTGGCGGGTATTTAAAGATTATAATGTTCTGTCCCTCCCTTCTCTCTCTCTGCTCCTCTCTCTCTTTCTCTTCCCCCACCCCTCTCTGTCTCTCTCACTCTCTAGCCCTCGCGATTCAAGTCATGTGGTAAACTTCCCGTGCAAGGAGGTACGCCGGTGACGGCGATGGGCGGCAAATCATAAATTGGGATGGTCATCATGGTCCTACCAGACATGGATGAGTGTATTGTGGTGTGCACCCACCCCTAATAGAACAAGGTTGTTCAGTTGGAATAAACGTCAACAACGCTGAACATTATAGAATGCACAACCGAACGACGGTAATCAGTCGCACCGTAATGCTTTCCACAATATTCAACGTTTTTAGGCAAAATGTATTAATACGTGACTAGGCAATAATTTGCATACAAAGTCTTAGCTTCGATTAATCATCAGAAGTTTTAGCATATCTGTGTAGCGAGATGCAAATTATGCCCTGTAATGTAAATCAACATGTAGCGTTTACCCAGAACCTCCCCCTCTCGCAAGACACCCTCTTTACGAAATTAACAAGGAGATACCCTCTTGCAGCGAAATGCTTTGGAGAGTACATTATTGCAGACGATGGAGCCCAGGAACGCCAGATGCTCAAGGAAATAATTATTATTATAGGATTTTTGTAGTCCTGATTTTATGCGTGCAACCAGTGCACACCGGCATACATCCGCCAACATTCGGGCATACCCGATAGTTGGCAAATACATGCCGGCATACACCAAAAACACACTCCCCGGAGAGACGGTGGGGGCTGTGGACACAGAAATTCACTCATAGGCGTACTCATCTAGCCATGTCAGCAGCTTCTCCCAGATCTTATTCAGGAGGAATGTAAATGTCGTCGCGTGAGGGCCAGAAGGCCCTATCCTCCACCAGAAGGTAGAACCCTCCGCCCCCACGCACGACGGGTAAATCTGTATAAATGAATCACTTCTGGTGGGGCCAGCTAAGCTTACAGGTCCATAGCCGAATGATGTATAGAAACGGTGGAAGTGTCGACATCTGAAGTATATATTCTTAATAAGCCACTACCTACTGGAGAATAATTTACCAATTCATAAGTGGGCAGAACAATAAGCACATAACCCTGGAAGGGGGTACTGGTGACAACTCCATCACCCGGCCCCACCGGGATGTTGATGCAGCCCCATAAGGACGTTGGACCCAACCATCACAAGACCCATCTTTATGGTGGTACTTGTCAATATAAGAGGACGAAGGGATATGTTTATATACATCACATGTCTTAGGTTCGCGGCGGTCTAGAAAGCCTGTTAATATATGAGGAGAGGACAGCACATACACGCCCTCACACACAAATCCACCCCTCACACACACATACACACATGCATAAATGTATACTGGGAGTTGCGATAAATACACGTACATACATATTTATATCATTGGAGAAAGTGAGGCTAGTCAACGAGTGTGTGTCCAGGGCTATAAGCTTATATACTTCGATTAATGATAAACCCGTTCCACGGCCACACAGGGCTGTCCGTGAACTGCCGTCCGGCCGCAGGACGAGTTCATCTTTCTGTCCCGCAGCCTCACACCGCTTTTCATGCAAACCGTTTGGCTGCTATAGGCTGTGAACCCAAATAGCCGCTAATCACGTTTATCATATAGAGGGATCGGGTACTTTGGTTGTTTCATTTGGTTGAAACATCATAATGGTGGAGCATTGTCCGGGTTCATGGTCGATAGGGTTCAGTAAACTTACCACAATGGGAAGGGATTGTTTAGTGTCAGCCGTATAGTTTGTTATCAATAATTTTTCGTCTCCAATAAAAACGTTTCCAAGTTTGTAGGGTTGCTTTGTCTTTGTACAGATAAGGGGGGTCTGGGCTTTGTGCATACTTGCGTTTCGTCTATGGTCGGTAGGGTTTAGTAAACTCTATGTAATGGTAGCGGATTGTTTAGTTTCAGTCGGATAAGGTAGTTAAAACTGATTTAAGGCCTCTGATGAATTTTGCTAGTTTACTTAGTTGCTTAGTATTTGCACTGGTAAAAAGACTCCGGAACTTTATACATATTTGGGTTTCGTCTGTAGTATGGCTTTATGTACTTTGGTCTTAGTTCTTTCAATTTATCACAGACAAGGATATAATGAAATTCATCCCCAATATCTGTGTGGCATAGATTACATTCTCTTTGGGAAAATTCCATTGACGTCCAACTACCAGTTTCGATTGGGAGCCTATGATTCCTGACTCGAAACTGGAGGAGGGGAGTAGTAGCCAAATAAATGGGTAGTTTACGAAGGTGTTCTTCGAAACAAAACATCGATTTTATCGCTTTATGAAATTTGTATTTCCCGGAACTAGATATCTTTGCTCGATATTCTTGAATAAATGTATCTTTTAGTCTTTATTTGATGATGAAGTCAAAGTACTTTCTGTTGGTAATGCTTTGACTGGTCCACACATTAGTCATACCTGAATTATTCAGAAGAGAGTAGATGCTATTAATCCAGGGGCTGGTATACAGACCGGTTATATGATTCATATAGAGGATTGAATATAGGGAGTTCGAGATTTTATTCTCTTTTCCTGACTCGAGTTTGGACTAGAAGGTCACTAAGCTTATTTTAATTTTGATTCCTATCGGTAACAATACTAACTCCCCGAATACAAAATCGCTTCCAGTTGATTTTTTCAGTCTCAGAATGAACGTAAGAAACCATAATTCAAGTTTTTCGATCATTGAGATGCTTTCACAACCCCATATTTCTAACATGATATCAGTTGTTAGTTTGTTCTGTCTGATTTTACTTATTATCGAATACAAGTGTGAAACAATATGGCCAACATAATTCCTCATCATAGGTGTGGAATGAGTCCAAGTGCGACTTCCAAATAAACGCCCACTGTGAATTCATAAAACGTGGCATGCAATATAATATATTCATAATATATTCATAATATTGTAATACAGGTAAAGGAAAATATTCAAAACACAATTCAAAAATACTACACTAAATTACCCCAAAACAGGACTGAGTGTGAAAATAGTTAAGATAAATTGTTTAAGTAATAAAGTACCCCCCCCCCGAATACTGCGGTAGTATTTTGTCAGACCCCGTGGTGTAAAAAGAACCCCATCACACAAATGTTTTCGAACTATCGGATGCAATCTAGAATGTTCCAAAATTTGAATCGAAACGACGAGAAGGGAAAAACTTCCGCCTGGAAACGATTAACAATATCAATTTCGGCATTGTATTCAGCAACCGATAAGGTGGGTCGAGTTTAAGGTCAACGAATGGAAGTACGATGAAATAATTGTCCCACCAACACCCGTTTAACACCGTACTTATCCGTTAGAAGCCGTGCCAGATTATCAACATTATTTCCAACAGTGAGGGGGCCGCACGTCCCAACGCCATTCCCACTTGTAAAACCACCAACTCAGGACGAAACATATCAACATACCGTACAGCATATGCACGAAAATAGAGGAACACGCCCGGGGTTTCTCTACAACTCTGTAGATAACTTTGCGATCTCTGTGCTCTTGAAGACATGACGAAAGGTCATGCTCATGTGACGCTGAGCGATTTATGAACTGTGCTACACGTGAAACGTAGGAAATCCCGATGACAAGGGCCTTAACAGGTGAGCGATCACTCATGATAAATAAAGAAATGCAGAGACAATAATAATTATAATAACTAGATTTTATGATTCTGGAGAATCATGGCTTTTCCAGATGAGATACCATGATTTTTCATGACCCCAGAGTGTCTGATGAATTGCTTTTAACTGTCTCACCGAAGTTCCTTTATTGATGTTAAGAGAAAGGTGGATATAGTAGTCTCAAATGACTCAGTTTGATAAAACATGTTCAGGTAATAACCATCATTAATGGTGGAAAGGGTTAATATCAATATCGTCGTCCGACAAGTTAATGACCGACAAAATGAGTTATGTTTGTTTGACACATACCCACTAGGTGCTGTAGCTATTTGAAAATGGTCCATTTTATCTCAAATGTATCCAAAAAATTTAAAGCATGTCGGCCAAACTTGCATCACGACAGAACTTGACTCGCATGAAATACTGCGGTGGTGCAGTGAAAGGACGAGAGAAAGGAACGCTGATATCGAAGTAGGCTTTAAACTGTCCATGGAATGGTCCCAGAATCAAGTTTATATTTGCAGCTTTACTGCAAATAGGTCTCCCGTTATTTCTTGTCCAAATGTTGTTTCCGTCAAGGCTAGGTACCATAGAAAATTTGGAATGCTGGGCAATGGGATACGGACACCTGTCCCATGACCAACTGCCCCCTATTAAAATTCATTAACAGGGACATCTGCCCTCCTGCTGTTTTTTTTTACTTAGGACACCTGCCTTCTGCTGTTTTTTTTTACCTAAGACACTTGCCCCTACTGTTTGTTTCACCAAGTACACCTCCCCCATTGACCTTTATATCTTTAGAAGCACGCAGGCCGATGGGGAGGGGCCGTGGTTGCGAGCATAGATGGCATACTACCCTGGGGAAAGAGCCCAGAAAATATGGGTTGCCCTGGCCTCTGGTGCTCCCGGTGGACCTGCGAAGCACCGCTATTTGTCGTTATGTTGGATGTTGGATGAATAAAGTTAAAATAAGCTTTTAGCGAGCCAAAATTCTGGCGGGGAATGATGGGGACGTTTTTTTGAGAAGTCTGAAGTGCAATTCATAGGATGGGGAGCAGAGCATAACTGAGATTTCCAATGAATCCTCTCCATCATGAACTCAAAAGTAAGTGTATATTTATTTATTATCAAGAATAACTGCCCATAAGTTCCACTCTCACTGTGTCCCGTTTCATCGGTCAATTCCACGGTGTCCCACGCCAGCGGTCGATCTATCCCAACAAAATTACCGAGCTTACCACCACCTCCCTGTCTCTTTCTCCAACCAAACACACATTGAAAGGTACGCCTCACTTCGTATTCCACAGTGCACTGCATGATATTATTTATTATTTATCTATTTATTTATTGGTTTTTAAGGTCATATACTTATGCACAATGGTTAATCATGACCGTGATAGCTCTACAGGTGGAGGAAGCCGGAGTACCCGAAGAGAACCACCGAGCAACGACGAGCAGCTGCCAGCTCCCCAACATCGTAACTCCGCACTGCAGCACAGGCAGGATTGGTTGAAGACATGCGTACCATCGACGTGCAGTAGCAGTACACGGCGGCATAGTGCCCCCATGTGGACAATCGGCGTTAAGTGCCTTACCCAAGGACACAACGCGGGAGTCCGCATTGATCGCTCAGACGGTCGTCCATCCAATGATTAACCGTACTCGACGTCACTTAACGTCGGTGATCTGACGAGAAACGGTTACCGCAACGCCACCGCGCCCCGCCACTGCATGGTAAGAAAGCAGTAAACAACGTTAGCTACAGTGGGATCAGTTACTTATAATATCAAATACAGTGTTGGCACTATAGCATTTTCTCGACAGTGGGTTCAGATATATACTAGTCTGTAAAACAGCTATACACTGCCCCTCCTCCACCCCAGGGTGGCGACGTGGCAGTATATAGCCATCTTACAGACGTTATGTTGCGCCTAAGGAACCTTACAATAAAAAGGGGTAGGTTAAAGTATTAAGTACACCAAAACGTTTGGAAATAAATCCGTTATCCTTATGTTTTCCAGGGTGTATGGGAGTTTACACCGGTCTGAGAACTCATACACCCTTCGGCTTCGCCTCAGGGTGTATGAGTTCCCAAACCGGTGTAAATTCCCGAACACGCTGGAAAACACAAGGATAACTAATATTATTCTCCCAATCTGACAGATGTTTATCAAACTACCAGTTCCCCAGAATACGTTTCGCGAAAATTGAAAATTACCTTTTCTGACTTCCAATGGCCCGATAAAAGTAATAAAATGAAATGTGAAATAATAATCAACAATATCAACAATAGTGGAGGCATAACTGATCTTAATGTATAAAGGTCAGTGGTTTCCATATATTAAATCTCATGGGCACTCTTTGTAAATGCTCTGGATTAAAAGGCCTAGAGACCCCACTGCATTAATACCACGGAAAACACTCATTATAAATGGCTTTGAACTACTGGAAAGCTAGGAAAGTCAGGATATGCATAAGAAATGAACACAACAAGTGTGCACACAAACTCCTCTTGAAAAGATGTTATAACAATCGTTTTTAGAAGAAAACGTCAATGCTACACAACTGAAATCCTCTCGGAACCATTGCTTTTTAAAGGTTATAACTGCCAGCTGGCTATAAATAGTATACAACCCCCTTTCCTTTCCTCCGTGAATTAGAAAACTCATATATAATACGCACAATATAGATACCGATAATGCAGGGTAAATGCAGTCAATGTTTGTATTTGCTAGATTTTTGTGAACAATCGAGGATAATCAAGACCATTTTTTGCCAATTAATTATTTTGCATTGTTTTGGAAAAAACACTCAGTATCCGGCTATTATTTGTGCTATTAAATTGAGAAGGTTTGATCGAGTTCTTTGTATTTTTATTCTTCTTGAATGGGCACATCGCAGGCGGTTTTGCACATTAGAGCGATGAAGTTCCGATTTGAAACGTAATATTTTGAGGCAGCTGAATATTCAGAGTTTGTCAACCAGTTTTTTTCTGATTTTTCGAGACTAAAGTGTTGAAGGATTTTTTGCATTCTGTCATACACTTAGCAAACTGAGATACGCGAAGCAGCTGCTTAAAGTGTTTTTCCTCATCGTCAGTTATTGATATGCGTATAACATGTGAGAATCTCCCCCTCCTCCCCAGAAACCCATACTTTTAAAATGTCACCCTCCCCTAAATAGGACGCTAGGGGCTTTGTGTACGCTCGACGCCCCTTGACCCGAACAATGTTATGTCGATGTACACTGCACAACAACAGTGGTCAAAGTCTCTATGACGTCGCATGCGCACCAAGACATCATGACGCCATTGGCAACGCCAACCGTTTCGAGGGAAACACTTCAAGAAAAAACTCTCACCTTTCCCATCAATACCCATACTATATACCCCCAAAACCACACCCATGCATATATCGTTATATATACCATAGCATATTATTTATGCAGAGCGAACACCGCTTACTGGATCTCTGTGGACGGAGCCGAGGTTTTGCTAAGGAAAACGTTACGCTCTCAAAGCTCCGGTTCCTGCGGAAATATACCACTAGCAGCTCCCTTAATCGAGCTCGTTTCATCCCTACTATACTACTAACCCGGTATGTGTGGAGTTATTACGTTGGTGAGTCTGACATTTGCTCGCTCGTCTTTGCTTTGGTTCTCTTCGGGTACTCCGGCTTCCTTCACCCGTAAAACTGTCCGACACGAGGTGGTCATGGCTGTTGAAAGTGTCATTAAAACCTAGTCAATAAATAAATAAATAAATACTTAAAAAAATAAATATCACAAAACTGTGAATAGTAGATCGGATTTTGAAAGAATATTTCCCATATTGCAAATGTGAACCCCGGAGCTTGATTTGGACAAATTTGAATCTGCCTCCACTTTCTTAAGGTTTCTTAATATTAAATGGATGGATCTGAATAAGATAGTTTTAGAGAAGATTTTCTCATGCTGTACGAAGGTAAAATTCGGAATCGCATAGGGGACCTGCATATAAACCCAGGGTATTGATTTGAACAAAGTTGAATCTGGCTCCCATCTGTTTTTGTGACGGGCTTTCACCGCTTTAAATTGCAGTTGCGTACGTAAGTTACGGTGCGCCTCTGTGTAAATGTGGGCAAATAAACATCTGTACCCTAAAGGACAAGTTGGCTACATTTTCACTGATGGTTCGATTCGTTGCCAGTGGGGACCATGCCTCTGGGCAACGATATGCGAGGACCACTGCAGATTCATGCCATCATCCTTTGAAAAGTGCTCTTGAACAAAGGAGACGACTCATGTAAGGCTATGGCTTCCTGTCGAATTCTCATCTACTTACAATCCTGATTATTTCTGTTTCTGTTATACCGTGTACAACCACGAAAACTGTTTGCCGTTCTGTGATATTATCATTATGTAATGTATTCGTGTAACACTGCTTTCTGGAATAAATATTGTTGATACTAATGGCAACTTCAACAGTCAGGGTCATATCGTAACGTTCAGTTGAAGAAGTGAAGGAAGCCAGAGTACCAGTGGAGAACAACCGAGCAGCAACAAGTAACTAAAGGAGTCCTCACCTTATTAACCCCTTACAAAAACGATTAGCATCAGCTGAAGGCATGTTCACCATCGACGTGCAATACGCCTTAACACACTGCGCTACTGAATTCACACGTGCAAGTGGGATTCAATGTCTTGCCTAAGGACACAGCTAACACGGACAAGGACCAAACCTATGACCTTTCTGACTGACGTCCAATGACCTAAACAGTGAGCCATCCTCTCAGCTCAGTGTCGTCAGTGCATGCATTTGTTTTACAACAAAGCTCAAATGTTAGGTATCACATTATCTGGCTCGAAGTGAACAGATTCACGTGTAGTCCGGCAGCCAAACCCACTTTTTTTACTCGTGCGTGTTTGGCGTCTAAAGTTTTTTTTCACTCGGTGGTTTCCGAAAGTTTAAACATCAATGTTCCGTCGCCTGGCCTTCTGTCAACCTTGAGAAAGTTTAAATTTTAGGCTCGAATATCATGGCCGCAAAAATGCCCGAAAAAATCACGTTTCGAACATTTGAAACATTTAGCTCGAATTTCATGACCCAAACTGGCGTAGAACCCACCCGTATCATTTCCTGATCAACATAACGTAGCGGAAACGCGGAAATAGTTACATAAAGAGCGAGAGATGCAATCTCTGCCTCAAGACATTCTCGAACATTTCATGAAAGAGAATCGTGTAATGAGCCATGTAGATGGAATTTGGAATGGAATTTGGAGCGATATGTACATCGAAACCGCGACCATGAGTGATGGAATGGTAAATTTGGAATAATAGGTATCACATTGAAACAAGAACCTCTCAAAGTCTGGGCTCTCAGTCATCATACGTGCGGGCATTTAACCTTTACCCAACGCAGACGATTTCAAAATTTATTATTTTAAATATAATTTTTAAATTTTTTTCAAGAAATTTCAACAAAACCATATCATGTGACCCCTCTTTGGAACGAGCTCGAAGAGCTCGTTCCAAAGAGGGGTCACATGATATGGTTTTGTAGAAATTTTTCGAAAAATAATATTTTTTTCAGCTGCTGAATTTGCATATTACGCGGGCGGATGCGGGCGATTTGCTGGGTAAAGGGTTAATGAGTGACGTTTCTCGATTGAGGAATTCCCGTGTGAATTCTAGTTTAAATCACTTTCACAAAGAAGAAGCCAAGAGTAGAATCGCCGCAGATAACATTGATCGACGTGGCCCCAGGATCAAAGTGGCAACATGATATGGTTTTGTTGAAATTTTTCGAAAAATAATATTTTTTCAGCTGCTGAATTTGCATATTACGCGGGCGGATGCGGGCGATTTGCTGGGTAAAGGGTTAATGAGTGACGTTTCTCGATTGAGGAATTCCCATGTGAATTCTAGTTTAAATCACTTTCACAAAGAAGAAGCCAAGAGTAGAATCGCCGCAGATAACATTGATCGTCGTGGTCCCAGGATCAAAGTGGCAACACCCCTGAAGTCATGAATATCACCACTGGTAGGATTAGGCCAGAGTCCGCAAAATCTTTACAACGCCATAGCTCTAGGTCAAGAGAAGATTGCCGAGTTCCAGAGATGGTTACCAGTCGGGTTTTACGACACAATCTCCACACCAGTGGTGACAATGTCCGTCATGAAGAAGGTCATAAAAGTAGGTGACACTCACGTGTATGATGGCAACTTGATTTATTCAAGGGTAATTGGTCTTCAGTCGAGTATTGGAGATATTGACATTAAGGAAGTGATCTCTAATGAGCTGGCGCCAGTTCCAATTGAACTGTTCAATGAAGCTGGTGATGGTTTGCGGGTATACCGAAAATCGAAAGCAGACCTAAAAGCACTCACGTGTACAATATCAGCAAGGAAATCCACACCGACTGGCGTAGATGTTTGCACGGTAATTGATGGATGTGCCCTACTCTGGATTCATCATTGGCCGGCACCGAATTGTCTTATTGTGCTGGATTTCGTTGAAACATTTCAAGAATCTGTGAAACCGAAGTTGTTGTTGTTGTTGTGCCACGTATATCCTATTTGCGGCAGGTACAACGCGTTCAGCGCTAAAAGTTGTACAAGGGCTCACGGGAGTGCTGAAAGCTATTGCCGAGAATTCAGGCTGAGTGCAACATCAGTATTACCGTCTCAAAACGCTTAGCTGACCGTCATTGAGAATAAAAGGCAGCACATCAGTATAATGTGTCAGTTGTTCAAGTCAAATTTGAATTTTGGTATAGAAAGTACTTAGGGGCACAAACTTGTCGTTACTGGCCAGGACAACGTTCAAACTGAAATTAACAAAGGTAACCTCATAGAAAGGCGTGACTTGAACATCAGTCACGAAGAAGCTGATAATATTATAGTTCAACAGGCAGTGAAACTTCATCAGAATTCCAATGTGTTCTATGTGCCTACTGGCACACAGAACACATTGGAACTCAGGGAACGACTTGTTATGGATGACAAAAAGCAGGTTGGCGATCCTGCAGACAACACAGATGTACATACCTACTCCTGCACCACTATATGGAACAGAATATAACATCTTCCAAGTTTATGAAGTCACCCCTTGTGGATAGGTCTGTGATAGATATTTTTGCCATTGTTGAGAAGCATCGTGGCATTATCCCAAGTACCCTTGCCGCGCCTGCTATCTATGGGTGTGATACCGTCGCCGGGTGCTTTGGAATAGGTAAACAGATAAAGGTCTTGTCCTTGAAGTTTTGAAAGAGGGTTGTATATCGCTAGAGTCAGTTGGAAAAATGACGATCCTTGGGACGACGTCTTGTGTGACGCTACACAGTTCATGGCTGCCTGTTATGGGTGTACTGCATCCACATCAATGTCTGATGCAAGAGACAGTAGATGGACATCCAAAGTAGGACAACCAGGAGTAACAAAAGTCACTAAACTATGTATCCTCCCTCCAAGTATTGTGTCGTTTGCAGAGAACGACAAACGAGGCCAAATGCAAGCGTGCATTTGGAAACATGCACTGCTTTCGGACCCAGCCAAAATTGAACATACAAAATTATGGATTTGTTAGAGACGAGAAGGCGAAGTCACTTCTCCCATTGACTCTGCATCACAATGTATCGCTAGCACCTGAAAATATCTTAAAACTGATTAGACGCGTGTGTTCCAGCAAACAACCATGCAAGAAGCCAATGTTCAGCTGTGACTAATTATTGCCTAATGTTTTAGAAAATACCATATTGGACATTACCTTTGACCGCCTTTTTCTTATGTTATTGGATACTTACCAATTTTTGAATCTACCTTGTGGTCTACATTATCTTTCTTGTCATACCATATACCAGGACTCTCTGTTTCTAATATGTTTTAATATCAATGCTTTCATTGATAATTTACAGGCGATATGCTAGTACCAATTCCGAACTTCATACCTGAACCAATAGAGCTTGTACAATTGTACCGAAATGCCTAAACATTACTGTCTTGTGATTGTCCATCACAAACACTGGTCACTACGACCATCCTTACACTAGTAATCGGGAACAAATTGGCGAAATTTGTGAGAAAAAAATTATGCTTTTCTGATTATTGTCGCCATTGTGTCCGCCATGTTGGATTTAGGCAGTCTGATTTTTGCTCAAAATTAAAAAGGTGTATCAGTTGGATAAGAAAGGTCTCTGGGCGATGTTAGTTTGTTTCAATTAACACTCCACGTTGGTTAAAACCCTCCTGTTTGTAAAAATGGTCGCCATCTTGACCGCCATTTTTAAAAACCGAAATATCACCAATTCCTCAAGGCTGACAAAAGGCCAGCCGCTTGACTCTCCAAATGGGTCTGTTTACATGGTAGAAAGCTTTCTCCATTGTTCAAGGAAGATTTGTGAAACGGGATACAGTCATATTTTAGAAGTCAGGAACACACAGCCACGCCCAACATTGAGAAAAGTCGAACTATGTGGATAAAATCGAATTAAAATTAATCGTTGCACGATATCGATTCAAATCGAATCTTGAAGCTTCGCAGGATACACTTTAAACCGGAATTCCAGATGTACACATTGGCGGTTCTATCTATTCTTAATCAGACCCTAGTAAGTGAAGTTGGTTATACGATATGCTCACAACAATTATAGTTATTTATTTATTGGTGTTTAAGGTCACATACTTATGCACAATGGCTAACCATGACCGTGACAGTTTTACGGGTGGAGGAAGCCGGAGTACCCGGAGAGAACCACCGAGCAACGATGAGCAGCAGTCAGCTCTCCAACATCGTAACTCTGAATTCTGCGCCGCGGCACAGGCAGGGTTAGATTGGTTGAAGACATGCGCACCATCGACGTGCAGTACGCCTCAGTACACAGCGTCAGCGTGCCCCCATGTAGGCAATCGGGGTTAAGTGCCTTGCCCAAGGACACAACGCGGGAGTGCGAATCAGTCGCTGAAATGGTCACCCATCCAACTACTAACCGCGCTCGACGTTGCTTAACTTCGGTGATCTGACGAGAAACGGTTACCGCGACGCCACCGCACCCCTCACAATTATAGTTCATCTTCAATAGCAACAATAGATACTAATAACAACTGCACGTTTGGCACATGGAAAAAAAAAGATAGCATTGTTAATAAAATTCAATTAATATAACAATAACATGATTTTGAAGGGCTTTAAAGTGTATTAACGGCTCAACAGAAATGGTTAACAGCCCAAGAGTTTATTAGCGGCCCGCGACGAAGTCGAGGGCCGCTAATAAGCTCAAAAGGGCTGTTAACCATTTCTGTTGAGCCGTTGATACACTGTAATGCCCGTCAAAGTCATGCTATTTCTATTATTGCCACTTTCGTACATCGGGGACATTATAATTAAATTATATGGGAAATAAGATAAATAAATGAAGTATGACGTTTTAGAATTAATAAAAAACAGCGACACTATCGTCTGATTTGTTGACAAACAAACCGGATAACATGACTATCGTCTGATCAATCTACGGCGAAATTGGGGAAGTTAGATGATGAAATATATCTTCGAAATGCGAACTTTAAACAAGGAGTTCATTCATCAAAGATGTCATCACTTACTTTGCGTGTATAGCTTCCTACATTTGATACATTATCTATCCGTGACACAAAGGAAAACACTTGAAACAAATGTGTCAATTGTGTTTACAAATTAAAAAAAATCCGAATTGAATTTCGATCCAAATGGAAATCTGGGAAAAAATATTGTTGATCGGCTGAGAGATGTGACATCATTGTCTATATTTAGACGTGTCGGGCTGTTATTGACGTGTTAAGCTGTTATAGTCATTAACGGCCCAACACGTCAGATGACTTGTTGAGCATCACGAGGTTTCAACGGCCGACAAAACATCGTTAATGTGCTAGGAACGCCAGCAAAAGTGGTAATAATATATATAAATCAGGATGGGTAGAGAATGTTCATATTGGGGGGGGGGGGGGGGGGGGGGTGATTTATAAATTGAAGAATATTCAAAATTAAATGAATATAAGAGATAAAAGATCACAAACAAATTTGCTTATAGCTGCTATTTTCTTCCTTTTAACCCTTTACGCAACGCAGACGATATCAAAATTTATTATTTTAAATATCATTTTTTTAAAGTTTTCAAAAAATTTCAACAAAACCATATCATGTGACCCCTCGTTGGAACGAGCTCGACGAGCTCGTTCCAACGAAGTGTCACATAATATGGTTTTGTTGAAATTTTTTGAATAATAATATTTTTTCAACAGCTGAATTTGCATATTATGCAGGCGGATGTGGACGATTCGTTGGGTAAAGGGTTAATTGGTAAAATGGAAGTCTGAATCGGAACGCATGTTAATCAATATCTGGGACCAATCAACTATTAACACTTGTATATCAGCTTGTCACTTTGTATTCCTAAATCTCAGGGTTGTCGTTGCCGTTTGTTGGGGAGTTCACTGCAAGAGTGTTTTTCCAACAATTGATAGAAACTTCCAACTTTCTGAATCTCACAAAAAAAAAAATGATATTTAATGAAACTGAAATTCGAAGACAAAGTTAATGTTCACGAAAATTTGACATTGTACAGTACTAAACTACTCAAAGTTTGCTAAGCACCAAATATTTGTGAAATTTACTTGTGATATATTTCCGATATTTTTGGTGGATATGATTGAGGAATGTATTGAGATAGTCCCCAGTGTTTACATTAGCTCTCTTGACAGACAGACTTTTCGTGACGGTCCTGGGAAGCATGTACCCCTTGATTTTCATGATGTTTTCGTGTACTGTCTAAATGTACATGTCATGTGTAGGGTATTCAATCTTCATTTCAGCACAAGCCCTTGTGATTTAATGACTGAATATGGCAAATGCAAATGTAAAAAGACATTTGTCTGAAGCAGAAATGTGGCGGGCTGTCGGGAAGGTGGAGCAAGGGGCTACCCATCGTCAGGTTGGTGAAGCCCTTGGTGTGCACCATACTGCGATCACCAGAGCCTGGGCAAGATTTCAACCGTATGGCACACCAGTAAGACGGCATGGTGGTGGCAGAGACAGGGCAACATCTGCAGCTGAAGACAGTTTTTTGATCATTCAGGTCCATAGTAACCGCTCTGCCACAGCAACCCAGCTTCGCAGTGACCTTCAGAATGCATCCGGGGTAAATGTTTCGACGTAGACTATCATCCGGGCAAGGTTGCACGAAGGTGGTTGCCGATCGAGAAGACCATGCATTCGCATTCCGCTGTCCTAGAACCACCGCCAGGCACGATATGAATGGGCCATGGACCACGTTGGATGGACCAGAGAATATTGGCGACCTGTCCTTTTTACAGATGAGTCAATGTACTGCCTAGACCACACAGATAGGCGTTCTAGGGTATGGAGAAGACAAGGAGAGCGATTCCATGTAGCCAGCATTGCATGACCGCTATGGTGGAGGGTCAATCATGGTCTGGGGCGGCATCAGCTGGGATGGACGTACAAAACTCTGTGTCCTTGAACGTGGTACATTGACTGCACAACGGTATATTAATGAGATCTAGGATGTCCACGTCAGATTATATGCAGGCACAGTGGGTGATAGATTCATTCTGATGGACGATAATGCCCGTCCTCATGTTGCCCATGCTGTCAGAAAGTACGGACAGAGGGAGGAGATTGAGCGTATGGACTGGCCAGCAAGATCCCCTGACCTCAATCCAATCGAACATGTCTGGAATGAGCTTCAGCTTGCAATTTCAGCCCGTCCAGTCCAGCCAAGAAGTGTCCAGGAGCTTGGTGCCATGCTCTTCCAAGAATGGAACAACATCCCACAAAGGACCACCAAGAACCTGATTGGGAGCATGAGAAGGCGTTGTCAAACTGTAATTGACAGTAATAGGTCTCATACTCGATACTGAAGCCACACCAGTTTGCTCCGTCAACTTTTTGGCATAATGAAAGATTTCCTCTTTTTCCAAAAATATCCATTTTCATGGTTTTCGTATTCAAAAGCTAAAAAATAATGTCAAACACAAATAAAATCTTAATTTCTGTACTTAAATAAATAAAGATATAATTAAATAAAAAGTATATACACTTTTCATAACAATATTTCAACTGAAACGTAAAACAGGTAGTTGGATATACTTGGTGCTTAGCAAACTTTGAGTATTATAGTAGAAGATGGTGTATACAGTGCACAATAGTGTGTATTGTGTGCGATAAATTATTCAGTAGACCATCTGCTATGCGTCAGTTGGTATTGGCAGATATAATTTTCTAATAAACAAGTGTGGCCATATGGAAGCAACTAGAAGTATGTCTTTGTGACCAAATTGAGCTTGTCTCCCTGTAATTTTAAATCATAAGGTTACTTATGTATAATCCATAAGAAATTCAATATCATGTTGACCCGATTAAAGGTGTTGATTTGTTGGAGCGCTTTCTATGGGAATGCTTTCCAATAAATGACAACAAGTTTCGTATCTGCTGAAGGTCACAGACAAAGGATTGAACATAAATATGTATTGTAGTACTTGTCACCTTCAAACAAGAGCTAAAACGGTTAACCGATTAATCGATTAATCAATGACCAAAATCTTGATCGATCCAAAAAGTCATTGATCGATTAACCGTTACTTTTGAACTACTGTTTTATATGGGTTAACAAAGAAACAAACTTGACCCAAAACAGGCAAACATTGTTACACTGTCTCACATCAATTAAATGAGACAGAGTAAAGCATGCAAGTTACTTGCTGACATACTTGTTTACTTGCATTATCACCAAACTGTATCAGAAGCTGGAAATGGTCATTCTTAACCCTTTACGCATTGCGGGTAGCAGACGATACTTGCAAAATAAATTCATGAATTACTGAAAAATTTGATTTTTTGTCTCAAAAACATAGCTTATGACCCCTTATTGGAACGAGCTCGTTGAGCTCGTTCCAATGGTGTGTCATAAGCTATGTTTTTGAGACAAAAATTGAAAACATCATAATTTGAATGGAAATTTTTGTATATAGGCCAGTCGGTTTTGTTTGTTACGTTGGGTAAAGGATTCATGCTGTAAATCATCAACGGTATGGCAGTTATTCAGATATCTATTTGGACAAGTGATTAATCGATTAACCAAGGTTAATTCACGTGATTAATCGATCAAAAAAATCCCTTAACTGTTTCAGCTCTACTTGAAACCAATGGACATTAGTATTAGAGCTGCACGTTGAGAATATTGATTGGTTTACCCCACACATTCACTAACTTAATGAGTATGACGTATCATGTTCCTTAGCCGGAAAAGCGCCCCTCGTGTTCAATGCGTTAATAGATAACGCTTGAGCATAAATAAGTTTTGTCACTTCGAAACCAAGTAGTAAGTAGTAGTAGTAGTAATAAATTTATTTGCAAAATACATTATAATACATGTTATAACATAATTGCCCAAGAAACAACAAATTGTATTAATAATATATCACATCTAGGATTTATGAAGCTACATATTTGTCTTCTGCAGGGAGGTGACATAGCCAGCTAGCTGTATTACTGCCACCCATCTCAGGGAAAGGGAAAATGTAGAGTAAGGAAAGACTTAAAAGTGGGAGATAAAAAAGCAACGAATGAGGGAAAAAGTGAAGAGAGAGCGAAAGAGGAAGGAGAGAGAGAGAGAGAGAGAGAGAGAGAGAGAGAGAGAGAGAGAGAGAGAGAGAGAGAGGAGAGAGAGAGAGAGAGAGAGAGAGAGAGAGAGAGAGAGAGAGAGGGGGGGGGGAGAATCAGCTGTAACTGAAAATAACATGTATAGTAGAAAAAATAAAGTAATTTAGAAATATGTAAGGAATGATCTCTGCAGTCCTGGTGATAAGTGGAATTTGGTTTCATTCTTGCACTGAGAAAGGGGGCATACATGGGAATGTGATATTTTGCTCAGAGCCAGCTTAGAGGTTTGAGTTCCTCGTTGGCAGTTTGTTTTCTGGAGTTTTCCGGAATCAACCCTAATTAATAAGGACTTAACGGACTTATTTCAGTGAGTCGTTTGTGTCACGGGAGTCGGTACTTCCCGACATTCATGGCATCATCTGTTACTGCGTTTGACAGAGGCTTCATACGAGCCTAGAAACGTTTTGGTCATCTTTTTTTTAAACTGTGCTCGTGGTAAATTTCGAACCATTGGGTCAATGTCATTCCACATTTTTGGAAACCAATGAACGATTGATGCTTTTAAAACAGCTTCTAATCTTGTTTTTGAAAATTCTAACATAAGTTGTACATAAGCGATAGAACAATTTACCACTTGTTGAGTAAATTAAAATATTAACTGCTGTCGGTTGTTTAGGGATTCTTTGAGATAGAGTACTTTCCAATAATTAATTGCTAGTCCAAAACTTGCTTAGGGTCTCACAAGCTTGACAGTTTCAGTTGAAATTCACAGACAAGGTTAGTATCTACGAAATCTTGGCATTATATTGGACTATAATTTATTAGACAAGGCCCGAATTAAAATAAGTGTTGTCACCTTGAAAGTAATCAATAGTTTATGCCTGTGAATCGATTTCAGTCTGCTACATTGCAAATGTTAACCTTAATTTCCAGGGTTACTTGGATATAATATATGCCATAGTTCACGTCATGCCGGTCTGGTCAAATATTGATTTGTTATTACTTGTTGGAAGGGTCTCTGTGTGAGTGTTCTCCGACAATTGATAGAAAGTTCAGAATTTGACGAAGGCGGAACATATAACCCCATTGTATTTTGTAGATAAAATTTGAATATAAATAAGTCCAGTCCCTTTCATAGCACAAACAGTATGCTTGTAAGACGACAGAGTCTATCTTATGAGAAGACTGCTTTCTACTAAATGATAAGTCATTTGTTTTCAATTATTACCACTTTAGCGGACATTCTCTAGTACATTAACAAAGTTTAACAGAACGTAACACTCAACTTACAAAGGTCACTTGACGTATCGGGACGTTAATGAGTGAAAACTCTCATTAACAGCCCGACACGTCACATGATTTTTGTTCCTTGCTGTCGTTCACTCGGAAATAGAAATGGCTTCAACTTATAAACAATGTGATTTTATTTAAAGTATTAAATATGTAAAATGTCCAATAAAGTTAGCCCCATAAGAACAAGCAGCTGTATATATGTAAGTAAGTCTGCAGACATTTTAATCCTTTATTCCTGACTTGAAAGCGGTAAGCATCGGGTCTGTTTTAAGTTTTCTAACTTCGTTGCAATTGAAAGCGTACCAGTGCCGATCATGTGATAATCATGCGACTCCAGTTTGTTTGACAGCAGACGATATTATCATCTTGTCCCCGGAGTTCCAATGTGTTCTATGTGCCAGTAGGCCACCAGTAGGCTGCCAGTAGGCACATAGAACACATTGGGACGATCTGTCGAAATTGAAAACTTAAAATGTCATGTAAGATACAGGGTCAAATCTTTCTCAGACTCCCAGTGGTAATAATAGTAATAACATGACTTTGTCGAGCCTTGTGGTTTATAAACGGCCCAACAGGTGTGAATAACAGCCCTTCAGCTTATTAACGGCCCTCGACTTCGTCTCGGGCCTTTTATAAGCTGTCGGGCTGTTATTCACACCTGTTGAGCCGTTAATAAACCACAATGCCCTCCAAAGTCATGTTATTGTTATATTGTACTCGGCCGCAAAAAATAATTGTTGCCATCTTAATGTGCCATATAAGTAATGGGAAATTTAGTTTGAAAATAGCTGACATGTTATTTTCGATGACATCAAATATCTATTGGTGTTGAAATTAGCGAAGCATTGTTTATAATTACGGATGGACAACATCAAGTGTGACAAATTATTATTTCGCTTAGATTTTTGACGATATCGAAAACAACCTATCACCTTGGGTGGATGAGGATCAAGGACAGGATAGACCTGTTGAAGCTCGGTTATCTTAATTATTTGGTAAATCTCCCCGACAGCCGATGGTGTAAAGTAATGTTCCTGAGAATTTTCAACTCAAATATCAAAACGGGGTGGACGTTCCAAGTGAGGGAGCTAGTAGAGAACTACTCATTGGAGATCTCGGACCTGTACGTTGGGGCAAACCAGGGTAAAAAAATCGTCAGAGAAAGGGTCATGGAGGATTGTAACCGTAATTGGCGAGAGGGGGTCAAATCAAAGAGGTCTTTGGGTGGCCTGCGTGATAAAGAGAAGCCAGGTTTTGAAGAGTACCTTGATGGCACCTTTGGGGGGTCACTGTTGTTCAAGCTGAGGTCGCGATCCCTGGAGCTGAGGGGAAAGATTGGGAAAGACGGTGAAAGGGAGTGCCACATGTGGAACTTGGACATGGTGGAGACCCTGGAACACTTTCTTCTAGAATGTCCAAAGTATCAGTCTAAAAGAATGAGATTCACTGGGAGTATAATGGGGAAGTGGGATGGGAGAATGAAGGACATGTGGTTAGGGGGAGACTCAAAGGAGAGGGTTAATATGCTAATCGGAGAGATTGGGAAGAGTGGGACAAGGGATATCATCAAGCAGTTCGTCTCCGAGTGTTGGGAGGAGAGGAGAAGCGTGGGAATAGGGAGGCAGTTGGGAGTACAGTGGTAACCATGGCTTTCTCGTCCGAGAACCGCGACAAATCAGCGGCTGGCCAAAGTGTTATTATTATATTGTTATCTATTTTCAAGCTAACTTACCATTACTTATATAGCACCTTAAAAACAGTCAATAGATTTTACCCGCAAAACAAATTCAGCTAGTCACCTCGTATTCATTACTCACAGGTTAATTTATATAATCTCCAAGTTAATTCACTTCATATTGGCTTGAATAAAATGTTGACTTTCTATCATTTGTTGGGAAGTTCTTCCGAGGAGAGCTTTCTGGCAAATTACATCAAATCTAGAATTTGCTGAATGATAACAAAATTGGGAGATTTTTTCCAATTGATAAGATTCGAATACAAATAAGTGTCGAGACCTTGGAACAATCAAAATTATTCCACCCGTAATAAAATTCAGCATGCCATATTCCAAATCCCCAAATTAGTTGCATTTTCTCCGTGGTATAATTCCTACGAAATAGTTGATTTGTTATCATTTGTTGAGGGATTTTCTGACTGACTGCGGGGACGCTTTCCATTAGATAACAAGAAGTAAAGTATCTTTTGAAGGTCTCAAAGACCCAAAACCAAATTCCATGAATATCACCAGTAATGAAATTCAAGTACCTTTCTCAGTCATAGCAGAATAGTTACTCATTTGCTTAAATATATAACTTTAACACCTTTTTCAACGTTATTCATGATCAGCCTCTTTACATAATTGGCCATGTGATAACTGTCTCATATCAAGGGTAAATGGTATGTCACGATCGATCCCATTGTGGGAGTGTGTGCTATGCATGGTGTACCCAAGCACAGTGGTCTCACTCCTTCCATTCCAGTGGAGTTTATCTTAACCCTTTACCCAACGCAGACGATTTCAGAATTTATTATTTTAAATATCATTTTTTAATTTTTTTCCAAAAATTTCAACAAAACCATATCATGTTACCCCTCTTTTGAACGAGCTCGTTCCAAAGAGGGGTCACATGATATGATTTTGTTGACATTTTTCGAAAAATAATATTTTTTCAGCTGCTGAATTTGCATATTACGCTGGCGGATGCTGGCGATTCGTCGGGTAAAGGGTTAATAGTGTCAGTAAACCCCATCGTCGATACATCCCACTCCAAATTTCATATACTCATTATTGCATTAAGTACTTTCTTTTTCTATATATTGTTTTCATTCTATGTATCTTGTTGGTGGCTCAGTAGGTAGAGGTGCAGACTGCAAGCCGAGAGGTCCTCGGTTCGAATCCCACCTGCGGCACTCGCGTTGTGTTCTTGGGAAAGACTCTTCACCCCCCCCCCCCCATTGCCCACGTGGGGGCACCGTGACGCTGTGTACTAAGGCGTACTGCACGTCGATGGTGCACCTGTCTCCAACCAATGCTAACCCTGCTTGCGTGGAGTTAGTATGTTGGGGAGCTGACAGTTGCTCGGTGGTTCTCTCCGGGTACTCCGGCTTCCTCCACCCGTAAAACTGTCGAGGTCATGATTAGTCACTGTGCAGAAATATGTCACCTTAAACACCAATAAATAAATAAATAAATAAATAAATGTATCTTGTTTTTAGTTTAAACAATATTTATTTGTGAAAGGAAGTATGAACACAAAAACAATGATGCAATGAGTAACATAATAAACAATAATGTCATACAGACTAGACACAAGATGGGTTTCGGCAGCAAACATTTTTGCTTTTGTAAGCCGTTTCCGAGATACAATTTGCAGTCTCTGATAGTCATGACAAGGAAGTTGATTTATGTATATTTGAAAATAATAATTTATATTTATCCTTGTTACCCTGCAACAGATTCGAACAATTTCAACTTCTGATGCGTTGTTGGCGAAAGGAGATCAAATAAACAGGAAGACTGTTGATTGAAGGAATTGAGGGGAAGGGATGCCGAGGAGGAATCTATAGCAAATCAGTCACATGTGAAGTGAATATTTTCCCTTGCCACCAACAAAGCCGTTGTGAATTTAAATTGAATATACACCACATTCTGGTAGGTACTGAGTTGATGACACGTGCTTCTTGTTTTTCGTAGAGTAACTCGAGTTTATGCAATTTCAGAATGGCATTATATAACAAAATGTAATGCAAATGTAATGCAAATGTAACATTTCTGCTCAACCTTGTAAATAAATAAAGTTGTCCTTAAATCCTGATAAATTCTGTCTTTTCATTTGTCAGAATGCCTTGGACAAATAGCCATGGCAAAGGGTGCGCCCAACATCCAAGGTATACGAGCGCGTGCAACACCCAGGGTATAAGCGCATGCGAAACATCAGGGTATATGGTTTCAATGGACGTTTTTCGCTTCCGCTCGCCTCATCATAAAACTCGAACCCCAAAACCCGAAAATAGTCACAAATATCATCAGATTTCCGACAATACAATCATAAAAATAAAATAAGAGCGAATAATTCGTCCCCTGAGTACCAATGTGTTCTATGTGCCAGTAGGCAAATAGAACACATTAAATCTCAGTAGACGATATGTCCACAAAATACTGTTTACTCGTTTCCTTAACGACCCAAGGGATGTAACTCTATCTGTTGTCTTCTGAGATTATAAAAACAAAATTATTATCACGCATTTGGTCCAAATGATTGTGAAGCTGAGAAATGTGTCCACAAATTTATTTCCACTATGTTTGTATTGTGTTTCAAACGGGATAAAAACGTTATATCCGCCAACATGTATGGTATATGGACATTTAATACATGGATGTCTCATTTAAACACCTCGCCTGCGGCTCGGTGTTTAAAAACCGACATCCAGGTATTAAATCTCCATATACCATACATGTTGGCGGAGATAACTTATAGTATTCTTTCTCTTGGCCTGTGATAGGCAGAGGCATCCTTGCTCCCCAAATTACGATTGGAGGAGAAACGTTATTGATAACTTATCGCCTTGACCCTGTTGGAACACCATGACTTGGGCCCTGCAGATTCAATTCGATTGAATTCGATTTCAAATCTCAAACTGATATTCGATTCGATTCGAAATCAGTTGCTCAATTCGTTTTCGTCCGAATCTTTACACAGGAATGTAGCTTGGTATTAGTCATTGTCGTCGTCTCACAAAAAGTATAGTTCAGATGGAACTGTTCGTAAATGATGCTGGAAATAAAGACAGAGGAAGAAGGCATGTCTCGATGATGTAGCTAGAATATTTATCAGTTGGAATTTGAGCTGTCACATCGGAACAATCAGGTTTACAACCCCCCCCCCCCTTCCCCATACCCCTAACGGTCATCTTCAAGACGCCCAGAATTCGATCGCGAAATGCGAATACACGGTCTTCTCGATCGAAGACCACCTTCGTGCAACTTTGCCCGGATAGACTGCGTCGAAACATTTACCCCGAATGCATTCTGAAGGTCACTGCGAAGCTGAGTTGCTGTGGGCCTGAATGATCAAAAAACGGTCTTCAGCTGCAGATGTTGCCCTGTCTCTGCCACCACCATGCCGTCTTACTGTTGTGCCATTCTGCTGAAATCTTGCCCAGGCTCTAGTGATCACCAAGGGCCTCACCAACGTGACGATGGATAGCCCCTTGCTCCACCATCCCTACAGCCCGCCACAATTCTGCTTCAGACAAATGTATTCTTACATTTGCATTTGCCATATTCAATCATTAAATCAAAAGGATTTGTGTTAAAATGAAGATTGAATACCCTACACATGATCATGTCATATACATGTAGACAGTTCACGAAAAGATTATGAAAATCAAGGGGTACATGCTTTCCATGATGTCACGAAAAGTCTGCCTGTCAAGAGAGCTAATGTAAACACTGGGGACCATCTCAATACCTTCCTCAATCATATCCACCAAAAATATCGCAAATATATCACAAGCAAATTTCACAATGATTTGTCAAATATTTGGTGCTTCGCAAACTTTGAGTAGTATAATATAACAAATTGGCTGTATGTATGAAACAAAACGGTACTCACTCAGGAACTGTTATAAATCCATTCATCAACACAAAATGAATACACTAAATTCCACTATAGAACATTCGAATTATCAGCTTGTGTGTGATTTCTCTTTTTATAGCTGATCGGATCAACTTGTGACGTACTAAGAAATAGGGCTGTCGCGATTTTTTAATTTAGGAATCGATTAATCGTAGCAAATAATCGATGATAATCGATTGATCGTACCTAGAAGACCCCCTCTCCCTCTCTTTGAAGTCGATAAAAATGAAGTTCAAGTCAGTTGACCAACCTCAAGTAAACAACGAAGACGATCCTCTTTTAGTTACATTTAAAGCTTTGATGTTCTGAACTTTTGAACCGTCAGTGTAATAATCAAGACCGTTCGGCAGTTGCGAACTTCGCAACTGCCGACCGGTCTTGATTATTACACTGACGGTTCAAAAGTTCAGAACATCAAAGCTTTGATGAATGTACCTGAAAGACAAATGCTTCCCACAGTTTATTGAGGTTTAACATCGATGTTCTTAACTCTTTACCTATAGAAACAATATTTTTATCATCATTTTTCTTTTAGTTATTAAACGTCTAAAACGGGATTCAATTTACCAATTATTCGACAACGAAAAATACTAACCGATTTCGCTATGACCGATCAACAATCGATTAATCGATGAATCGTGACAGTCCTACTAAGAAATACAGGTGCAGCCATGAACCAACTAACTAAGTGATCTGGATGGCCTACAGCGCACGCAGTTTCAGAGTCTTATTTGCCACATACCCACTGTTGGGCACGTGATCATGAATGGTCATTTCAAGATGGCGGCGGAAAATCCGGTTGGCAGGTGAGTGTTGTAATTAAACGTAAAATCCGTTCATTTTTTTTATGTCGATCATATCTGATCTGGCTGGAATATCATCGTCGCAAAAATGACCGAAAAAATCACGTTTCGAACATTTGAAACATTTAGCTCGAATGTCATGACCCAAACTGGCGTAGAACCCACCCGCATCATTTCCTGGTCAACATAACGTTGCGGAAACGCGGAAATCGTTACATAAAGAGCGAGAGATGCAGTGTCTGCCTCAAGACATTCTCGAACATTTCATTAAAGGGAATCATATAATGAGCCATATAGATGGAATCTGGAATGGAATTTGGAGCGACATGTACATCGAAACCGCGACTATGAGTTATGGAATGGTAAATTTGGAAAAATAGGTATCACGTTGAAACAAGAACCTCTCAAAGTCTGGGCTCTCAGTCTTCATACGTGCGGGCATTTAACCCTTTACCCAACGCAGACGATTTAAAAATTTATTATTTTAAATATAATTTTTAATTTTTTTTCAAGAAATTTCAACAAAACCATATCATGTGACCCCTTTTTGGTACGAGCTCGACGAGCTCGTTCCAAAGAGGGGTCACATGATATGGTTTTGTTGAAATTTTTCGAAAAATAATATTTTTTCAGCTGCTGAATTTGCATATTACGCGGGCGGATGCGGGCGATTCGTTAGGTAAAGGGTTAATGAGTGACGTTTCTCGATTGAGGAATTCCCGTGTGAATTCGAGTTTAAATCAGTTTCACAAAGAAGAAGCCAAGCGTAGAATCGCCGCAGATAACATTGATCGACGTGGCCTCAGGATCAAAGTGGACGTAGTTATTAATTCCTTGGATCCGAGGCAACGCCCCTGAAGTCGTGAATATCACCACTGGTAGGATTGGGCGAGAGTCCGCAAATCTTTACAACGCCATAGCTCTGGGTCAAGAGAAGATTGTTGAGTTCGAGAGGTGGTTACCAGCCGGGTTTTACGACACAATCTCCACACCAGTGGTGACAATGTCCGTCATGAAGAAGGTCATAAAAGTAGGTGACACTCACGTTTATGATGGCAACTTGATTTATTCAAGGGTAATGGGTCTTCAGTCGAGTAATGGAGATATTGACATCAAGGAAGTTATCTCTAATGAGCTGACACCAGTTCCAATTGCACTTTTCAATGAAGCTGGTGGTGATTTGTGGGTATACCGAAAATTGAAAGCAGACCTAAAAGCACACACGTGTACAATATCAGCAAGGAAATCCACACCGACTGGCGTAGATGTTTGCACGGTAATTGATGGATGTGCTCTACTCTGGATTCCTCATTGGCCGGCACCGAATTGTCTTATTGTGCTGGATTTCGTTGAAAAATTTCAAGAATCTGTGAAACCGAAGTTGTTGTTGTTGTGCCACGTATATCCTATTTGCGGCAGGTACAACGCGTTCAGCGCTAAAAGTTGTATAAGGGCTCACGGGAGTGCTGAAAGCTATTGCCGAGAATTCAGACTGAGTGCAACATCAGTATTACCGTCTCAAAAACCTTAGCTGAGCGTCATTGAGAATAAAAGGCAGCACATCAGTATAATTTGTCAGTAGTTCAAGTCAAATATGAATTTTGGTATAGAAAGTACTTAGGGGCACAAACTTGTCGTCACTGGCCAAGACAACGTTCAAACTGAAATTAACAAAAGTATCCTCATAGAAAGGCGTGACTTGAACATCAGTCACGAAGAAGCTGATAATATTATAGTTCAACAGGCAGTGAAACTTCGTCATCAGAGTTCCAATGTGTTCTATGTGCCTACTGTCACCCAGAACACATTGTAACTCAGGGAACGACTTGTTATGGATGGCAAAAAGCAGGTTGTCGATCTTGCAGACAACACAGATGTATATACCTACTCTTGCACCACTATCTGGAACAGAATATAACATCTTCCAAGTTTGTGAAGTCACCCTTTTGTGGATAGGTCTGTGATAGATATTTTTGCCATTGTTGAAAAGCATCGTGGCATTATCACAAGTACCCTTGCCGCGCATGCTATCTCTGGGTGTGATACCGTCGCCGGGTGCTTTGGAATAGGTAAATAGGTAAAGGTCGTGTCCTTAAAGTTTTGAAAGAGGGTTGTATATCGCTAGAGTCAGTTGGAAAAAAATGATGATCATTGGGACGACGTCTTGTGTGAAGCTACACAGTTCATGGCTGCCTGTTATGGGTGTCCTGCATCCACATCAATGTCTGATGCAAGACAACTAGGAGCAACAAAAGTCACTAAACTATGTATCCTCCCTCCAAGTATTGTGTCGTTTGCAGAGAACGACAAACGAGGCCAAATCCAAGCGTGCATTTGGAAACATGCACTGCTTTCGGACCCAGCCAAAATTGAACATACAAAATTATGGATTTGTTAGAGACTAGAAGGCGAAGTCACTTCTCCCATTGACTCTGCACCACAATGTATCGCTAGCACCTGACAATATCTTAAAACTGATTAGATGCGCGTGTTCCAGCAAATAACCCTGCAAGACGCCAATGTTCAGCTGTGTTGCCTCCAGGTTAGCATTACTGTTTTCTGTACTTATCAAGCAACAATTGAGAGCTGTAAGAAACAGACGAGCGGGGCGACCGGCGTGTCTGTTGAAAATGAAGGCTAATTATTGCCTAATGTTTTAGAAAATACCATATTGGACATTACATTTGACCGCCTTTTTCTTATGTTATTGGATACTTACCAATTTTTGAATCTACCTTGTGGTCTACATAATCTTTCTTGTCATACCATATACCAGGACTCTCTGTTTCTAATATGTTTTAATATCAATGCTTTCATTGATAATTTACAGGAGATATGTTAGTACCAATTCCGAAGTTCATACCTGAACCGATAGAGCTTGTACAATTGTACCGAAATGCCTAAACATTACTGTCATGTGATTGTCCATCATAAACACTGGTCACTACGACCATCCTTGCACTAGTAATCTGGAAGAAATTTGTGAAATTTGAGAGAAAAAAAAATCTATTTTTCTGATTATTGTCGCCATTGTGTCCGCCATGTTGGATTTAGGCAGTCTGATTTTTGCTAAAAATTAAACAGGTGTATCAGTTGGATAAGAAAGGCCTGTAGGCGATGTTAGTTTGTTTCAATTAACACTCCACGTTCGTTAAAACCCTCCTGTTTGTAAAAATGGTCGCCATCTTGACCGCCATTTTTAAAAACCGAAATATCACTAATTCTTCAAGGCTGACAAAAGGCCAGCCGCTTGACTCTCCAAATGGGTTTGTTTACATGGTAGAAAGCTTTCTCCATTGTTCAAGGAAGATTTGTGAAACAAGATACAGTCATATTTTAGAAGTCAGGAACACACACCCACGCCCGGCATTGAGAAAGGTCGAACTATGTGGATATAATCGAATTGAAACGAATCGTCGCGACGATATCGATTCAAATCGAATCTTGAAGCTTCGCAGGATACACTTCAAACCGGAATTCCAGATGTACACATTGGCGGTTCTATCTATTCTTTATCTGACCCTAGTTAGTGAAGGTGGTTATACGATATGCTCACAACAGTTTTAGTTATTTATTTATTTATTTATTGGTGTTTAAGGGCACATACTTATGCACAATGGCTAACCATGACCGTGACAGTTTTACCGGTGGAGGAAGCCGGAGTACCCGGAGAGAACCACCGAGCAACGACGAGCAGCTGTCAACTCTTCAACATCGTAACTCTGAATTCTGCGCCGCTGCACAGGCAGGGTTAGATTGGTTGAAGACATGCGCACCATCGACGTGCAGTACGCCTCGGTACACAGCGTCAGCGTGCCCCCATGTAGGCAATCGGGGTTAAGTGCCTTGCCCAAGGACACAACGCGGGAGTGCGAATCAGTCGCTGAAATGGTCACCCATCCAACTACTAACCGCTCTCGACGTTGCTTAACTTCGGTGATCTGACGAGAACCGGTTACCGCGACGACACCGCGTCCCCCACAATTATAGTTCATCCTCAATTGCAGCAAAAGATACTAATAACAACTGCACGTTTGGCACATGGAAAAAAGATAGCATTGTTAATAAAATTCAATTAATATAACAATAACATGATTTTGAAGAGCTTTACAGTGTATCAACGGCTCAACAGAAATGGTTAACAGCCCAAGAGTTTATTAGCGGCCCGCGACGAAGTCGAGGGCCGCTAATAAGCTCAAGGGCTGTTAACCATTTCTATTGAGCCGCTGATACACTGTAATGCCCGTCAAAGTCATGTTATTTCTATTATTGCCACTTTCGTACATCGGGGACATTATAATTAAATTATATGGGAAATAAGATAAATAAATGAAGTATGACGTTTTAGAATTAAAAAAAAACGGCGACACCATCGTCGCATTTGTTGACAAACAAACCGGGTAACATGACTATCGCCTGATCAATCTACGGCGAAATTTGGGAAGTTAGATGATGAAATATATCTTCGAAATGCGAACTTTAGGCAAGGAATTCATTCATCAAAGATGTCATCACTTACTTTGCGTGTATCGCTTCCTACATTTGATACATTATCTATCCGTGACACAAAGGGAAACACTTGAAACAAATGTGTTAATTGTGTTTACAAATTAAAAAAAATCCGAATTGAATTTCGATCCAAATGGAAATCTGGGAAAAAATATTGTTGATCGGCTGAGAGATGTGACGTCATTGTCTATATTTAGACGTGTAGGGCTGTTATTGACTTGTTAGGCTGTTATGGTCATTAACGGCCCAACACGTCACATGACTTGTTGAGCATCACGAGGTTTCAACGCCCGACAAAACATCGTTAATGTGCTAGGAACGCCCGCAAAAGTGGTAATAATATATATAAAATCAGGACGGGTAGAGAATGTTCACATGGGGGTAGGGGGGTGGGGGTGGGGGGTGGGGGGGGGGGTAATTTATAAATTGAAGAATATTCAAAATTAAATGAATATAAGATATAAAAGATCACAAACAAATTTGCTTATAGCTGCTATTTTCTTCCTTTTAACCCTTTACGCAACGCAGACGATATCAAAATTTATTATTTTAAATATAATTTTTTTAAAGTTTTCAAAAAATTTCAACAAAACCATATCATGTGACTCCTCGTTGGAACGAGCTCGACGAGCTCGTTCCAACGAAGGGTCACATGATATGGTTTTGTTGAAATTTTTTGAAAAATAATATTTTTTCAACTGCTGAATTTGCATATTATGCGGGCGGATGTGGGCGATTCGTTGGGTAAAGGGTTAATTGGTAGAATGGAGGTCTGAATCGGAACGCATGTTAATCAACATCTGGGACCAATCAACTATTAACACTTGTATATCAGCTTGTCACTTTGTATTCCTAAATCTCACGGTTGTCGTTGCCGTTTGTTGGGGAGTTCACTGCACGAGTGTTTTTCCAACAATTGATAGAAACTACCAACTTTCTGAATCTCACAAAAATGATATTTAATGAAACTGAAATTCGATGGCAAAGTTAATGTTCACGAAAATTTGACATTGTACAGTACTACACTACTCAAAGTTTGGTAAGCACCAAATATTTGTGAAATTTACTTGTGATATATTTCCGATATTTTTGGTGGATATGATTGGGGAATGTATTGAGTTAGTCCCCAGTGTTTACATTAGCTCTCTTGACAGGCAGACTTTTCGTGACAGTCCTGGAAAGCATGTACCCCTTGATTTTCATGATGTGTTCGTGTACTGTCTAAATGTACATGACATGTGTAGGGTATTCAATCTTCATTTCAACACAAGCCCTTGTGATTTAATGACTGAATATGGCAAATGCAAATGTAAAAAGACATTTGTCTGAAGCAGAAATGTCGCGGGCTGTCGGGAAGGTGGAGCAAGGGGCTACCCATCGTCAGGTTGGTGAAGCCCTTGGTGTGCACCATGCTGCGATCACCAGAGCCTGGGCAAGATTTCAGCCGTATGGCACACCAGTAAGACGGCATGGTGGTGGCAGAGACAGGGCAACATCTGCAGCTGAAGACCGGTTTTTGATCATTCAGGTCCATAGTAACCGCTTTGCCACAGCAACCCAGCTTCGCAGTGACCTTCAGAATGCATCCGGGGTAAATGTTTCGACGTAGACTATCCGGGCAAGGTTGCACGAAGGTCGTCTCCGATCGAGAAGACCATGCATTCGCATTCCGCTGTCCTAGAACCACCGCCAAGCACGATATGAATGGGCCATGGACCACGTTGGATGGACCAGAGAATATTGGCGACCTGTCATTTTTACAGATGAGTCAATGTACTGCCTACACCACACAGATGGGCGTTCTAGGGTATAGAGAAGACAAGGCGAGCGATTCCATGCAGCCAACATTGCATGACCGCTATGGTGGAGGGTCAATCCAATCATGGTCTGGGGCGGCATCAGCTGGGATGAACGTACAGAGCTCTTTGTCCTTGAACGTGGTTCATTGACTGCACAACGGTATATTAATGAGATCCTGGATGTCCATGTCAGATTGTATGCAGGTGCAGTGGGTGATAGATTCATTCTGATGGACGATAATGCCCGTCCTCATGTTGCCCATGCTGTCGGGAAGTACGGACAGAGGGAGGGGATTGAGCGTATGGGCTGGCCAGCAAGATCCCCTGACCTCAATCCAATCGAATATGTCTGGAATGAGCTGCAGCTTGCAATTTCAGCCCGTCAAGTCCAGCCAAGACGTGTCCAGGAGCTTGGTGCCATGCTTTTCCAAGAATGGAACAACATCCCACAAAGGACCACCAGGAACCTGATTGGGAGCATGAGAAGGCATTGTCAAGCTGTAATTAACAGTAATAGGTCTCATACTCGATACTGAAGCCACACCAGTTTGCTCCGTCAACTTTTTGGCATAATGAAAGATTTCCTCTTTTACCAAAAATATCCATTTTCCATGGTTTTCGTATTCAAAAGCTAAAAAATAATGTCAAACACAAATAAAATCTTAATTTCTGTTCTTAAATAAGTAAATATATAATTAAATAAAAAGTATATACACTTTTCATAACAATATTTCAACTGAAACGTAAAATAGGTAGTTGGATATACTTGGTGCTTAGCAAACTTTGAGTAGTATAGTAGAAGATGATTTGTACAGTGCACAATAGTGTGTATTGTGTGCGATAAATTATTTAGTAGACCATCTGCTATACGTCAGTTGGTATTGGCAGATATGATTTGATTTCCTAATAACAAGTGTGGCCATATTGAAGCAACTAGAAGTATGTCTTTGTGACCAAATTCAGCTTGTCTTCCTGTAATTTTAAATCATGAGGTTACTTATGTATAATCCATAAGAAATTCAATATCATGTTGACCCGATTAAAGGTGTTGATTTGTTGGAACGCTTTCTATGGGAATGCTTTTCAATAAATGACAACAAGTTTCGTATCTGCTGAAGGTCACAGACAAAGGATTGAACATAAATATGTATTGTAGTACTTGTCACCTTCAAACAAGAGCTGAAACGGTTAACCGATTAATCGATTAATCAATGATCAAAATCTTGATCGATCCAAAAAGTAATTGATCGTTTAACCGTTACTTTTGAACTACTGTATTATATGAGTTAACAAAGAAACAAAGTTGCTCCAAAACAGGCAAACATTGTTATACTGACTCACATCAATTACATGAGACAGTGTAAAGCATGCAAGTTACTTGCTGACATACTTGTTTGCTTGCATGATCACCAAACTGTATCAGTAGCTGGAAATGGTCATTCTTAACTCTTTACGCATTGCGGGTAGCAGACGATACTTGCAAAATAAATTCATGAATTACTAAAAAATTTGATTTTTTGTCTCAAAAACATAGCTTATGACCCCTCATTGGAAAGAGCTCATTGCGGCTCGGTGTTTAAAAAAATACATCCAGGTATTAAATCGCCATATACCATACATGTTGGCGGAGATAACTTATAGTATTCATTCTCTTGGCCTGTGATGGGAAGGGGCATCCTTGCTCCCCAAATTACGATTGGAGGAGGAACGTTATTGATAACTTATCGCATTGACCCTGTCGGAACACCATGACTTGGGCCCTGCGAAGATTCAATTCGATTTCATATCTTAAAATGATATTCGATTCGATTCGAAATCAGTTGCCCAATTCGTTTTCTTTCGAATCTTTACACGGGAATGTAGCTTGGTATTAGTCATTGTCGTCGTCTCACAAAAAGTATAGTTCAGATGGAACTGTTCGTAAATGATGCTGAAAATAAAGACAGGGGAAGAAGGCATGCCTCGATGATGTAGCTGAACTATTTATCAGTTGGAGTTTGAGCTGTCACATCGGAACAATCAGGTTTACAACCCCCCCTCCCTTCTCCATACCCCTAACGGTTATCTTCAAGACGCCCAGAATTCAATCGCGGAATGCGAATACACGGTCTTCTCGATCGGAGACCACCTTCGTGCAACCTTGCCTGGATAGACTGCGTCGAAACATGTTCCCCGGATGCATTCTGAAGGTCACTGCGAAGCTGAGATGCTGTGGGCCTGAATGATCAAAATTCGGTCTTCAGCTGCAGATGTTGCCCTGTCTCTGCCACCACCATGCCGTCTTACTGGTGTGTCATAATGCTGAAACCTTGCCCAGGCCCTGGTGATCACCGTATGGTGCACACCACGGGCCTCACCAACCCGACGATGGGTAGCCCCTTGCTCCACCACATTTCTGCTTCAGACAAATGTATTCTTGCATTTGCCATATTCAAATTTGCGTTAAAATGAAGATTGAATACCCTACACATGATCATGTCATGTACATGTAGACAGTTCACGAAAACATTATGAAAATCAAGGGGTACATGCTTTCCAAGACTGTCACGAAAGATCTGCCTGTCAAGAGAGATAATGTAAACACTGGGGACCATCTCAATATATTCCTCAATCATATCCACCAAAAATATCGCAAATATATCACAAGCAAATTTCACAATGATTTGTCAAATGTTTGATGCTTCGCAAACTTTGAGTAGTATAATATAACAAATTGGCTGTATGTATGAAACAAAACGGTACTTACTCAGGAACTGTTATAAATCCATTCATCTACACAAAATGAATACACTAAATTCCACTATAGAGCATTCGAAGTATCAGCTTGTGTGTGATTTCTCTTTTTATAGCTGGTCGGATCAACTTGTGACGTACCAAGAAATAGGGTTGTCACGATTTTTTAATTTAGGAATCGATTAATCGTCGCAAATAATCGATGATAATCGATTGATCGTACCTAGATGACCCCCTCTCCCTCTCTTTGAAGTCGATAAAAATGAAGTTCAAGTCAGTTGACCAACTTCAAGTAAACAACGAAGACGATCCTCTTTTAGTTACATTCAAAGCTTTGATGTTCGGAACTTTTGAACCGTCAGTGTAATAATCAAGACCGGTCGGCAGTTGCGAACTTCGCAACTGCCGACCGGTCTTGATTATTACACTGACGGTTCAAAAGTTCAGAACATCAAAGCTTTGATGAATGTACCTGAAAGATAAATGCTTCCTACAGTTTATTGAGGTTTAACATCGATGTTCTTAACTCTTTACCTACAGAAACAATATTTTTATCATCATTTTTCTTTTAGTTATTAAACGTCTAAAACGGGATTCAATTTACCGATTATTCGACAACGAAAAATACTAATCGATTTCGCCATCTCCGATCAACAATCGATTAATCGATGAATCGTGACAGTCCTACTAAGAAATACAGGTGCAGCCATGAACCAAATAATTAAGTGATCTGGATGACCTACAGCGCACGCAGTTTCAGAGCCTTATTTGCCACATACCCACTGTCGGGCACGTGATCAGGAATGGTCATTTTCAAGATGGCGGCGGAAAATCCGGCTGGTAGGTGAGTGTTGTAATTAAACGTAAAATCCGTTCATTTTTTTATGTCGATCATATCTTTAAAATGTCTGATTCAATAGATCTGTGTTTTAAAAGGCTACTCGTCAACGCATTTCTGACAAAAGTTGTCTATTTTTTCTCCACACTCCTCTTGAAGTCGAGTGAAAGTTTGTCACCAACATTGAGGTGAGGTCATTACTCAAAATATTTGTTTTTTTAATGATCCACACTGTATATTGTTTCATTTTTGCTTCCAAATGAATCTCCATGTATAAACTGTTGAAGGCAGTTCACAATATACACTGCAAATCCGATATTATTGGCGAAAACTAAAGGGAAAAGGTTTATTTATGTCAAGGATTGGTCGCGGTTATTTCTGTTCACATTAATCGGAAACTGTCCAGGATTGGTTCCCACATTTCCTGAAATTTGATCAAGGACTGGCCTCAAAGATGCTGCCACTGAAAATGAGCTATTTTAATTCTCTTTTGGTATTGGTTACATAACCGACATTACGGGGGACTAGATTGATTCTTTTCTGACTTTAGTACCTTTCATAAATGAGACCACATGTAAACATAGAACCTTCGGATAGTTATTTTTCCCATATACTTACAGGTTCAACGTGCAAGATACATCGTTCGACGAAATACATGACGAATATCTGTGTGAGCAGTGTGTTGCCAGCTTCAAATCCAAAAGTGGTTTACGACGCCATGGGCTAAGTGTCCATTCTAAAGACCAAACCACTTTCACATGTTCTTCGTGTAGGAAGTCATTTTGCGAAAAAGAGAACTTGAAGCACATTGTGCTTCGAAACATGGACTTCCCAAAGCCTTTAGGTGCAAAATTTGCAGCACGAGTTTTGGCAATAAAGAGAACTTAAATAGCCACACAGTACGTGGAGAGTGTATTATTATTAAATCACCCGCAGAGTGGAGATTCCACCCGAGGAATAATTGCAAATTTGTTGCAAAGCATAACCAGCACCAGCAAAGTTTCAGCCAATGGACCTCCCGGATAAACCTGGAGGTCCATTGGCTGAAACATTGCTTGTGTTTTTGTCGATATGTACAAAATTTGAAAGTTACAGCTTGGATTATAAATCCACTCCGCGGGTGGTTTAGTTACAATCCACTCTCCACGTACTGTATGTCAATTCACACTGCAGAAAGGCACAGGTGTGACCAATGGTAGTCAAGGGTTTTCAAGAAGTGATAGCCTGATGGCCCACAAATTATCCAAGCATTAAAATAAAGTATTATTGTGCAATTGTTGTGGTGTTTCCTACCGATGGAACAGCTCTGTTTCCAGACACGAAACACGCAAACATCAGGGACATTAGAAAACAGTTTATTTGAACAATTATGACTCTACACTGCAAAAAATATAGGTTCTCTTTAGAACCAAAACTGGTTCTAATCTTGTCCCTGAGATGGAACCAGTTCTGTTTAAACAGTATTTATTTCAAATCAAATAAAGTTATAAAGATTAACATTAAATATTAACAGAATTAAACATAAATCGAGGGGGTTTCAGCCGTAAGTTTAGAGCTTATACGAGGTTGTTTCAAATCATTATTAAGCAAAGGAGATATGAACAGTTGGCATATCGAACCAGTTTTGGTTCTCTTCAAAGGAGATATGAACAGTTGGCATATCGAACCAGTTTTGGTTCTCTTCAGAACCAAAACTGGTTCGATATGCCAACTGTTCATATCTCCTTTGTTTCAAAATGTTTGGCGACTGCGTTGAATAAGCTCCAAGTTTACTTCAGTTCATGTAATATTCTGTTAAAATTGAATGCTAATCTTGGTAAATTTATTCAAGATTCAAGATTTTTATTCACTCTAAATCATTAATATGATATGAGAGGTACATATATACAAGGTATGTTAACAAATAATATATGTAGGTAGTGGAAGGTAGTTTACGTATATGATATTGCTAGATTTGCTCGGCTGAGGATCGAACTAAGTCCTCTGGACCAGGTGGGCATGAACACATGTCCACATAGTCCAGAAGGCATAGGTCGGTTCCCAACCCAACAGATCCTAATATAATTGTGCTGTTTCTTAAAGGAGTGAATAAGCAGTAATATGAGGGAAAGGTATGTGGCGGCACGACAATGGCCATACCTAATTCACCTTATCCTGTAGTAAAGTATATGGGCGGTAAATATAAAGTTGTGGCTAATGGAATATACTAACTTTGTCGACCTTCTAGGTCCACTACTGAACACAGGATCGTCGATTTATAAAATAGTTAGCGGGGAACGATCATCAACTGGCTGGATTTAAGAAGCCATTGCTGGGCGCTTTTTCACTACGCTTAAAAGCTTGTAAGAATGAACTAAAATTGCCCGGATGTTCACTGTCCATGAATGGCAAAGGCCCCCGGTCCACTGGAAAATGCCCATAGACATCCAGAGGACGGGGAGATTTAGCATTCAGGAACAGTGAAGATCACAGTGTGTATATTTTACAAGGAATGCTTAACGTCTACCAACCGCCTGAGTAATCATGCATATAAGTGTGTGAGCCCCCTATAAATAAATATGTCCCTCTTGCCCGAAAATATGGCGAGATGGCAAGGGGAACTATAAGGGTTCCACAGTTATATATCGACGAGGCTGTGTCAGTAGTAAAATATCTTACAGCTTTAACATAAAAACGTATATGAGCGGCTAGTATGTATCCGTCACAATTTTGTACTATATAACATGTACAATTATATCGATGTAATTAATTACTATCAAATGCCTCGCAGCTGATTACAATACCATCAAAATCAGTGAAAGCATATTCCACTCAATTAATTTAAATAATCCATTGCGGCTGGCTTTCAATATACACCCACTCACATTTAACGCAAGTCTATTTTGATGTCTGTACATCCGTCCGTCCGTCTCTGTCTCTGTCTATCTACCTGTCTACTTGTCTGTCTGTCTATCTGTCTGTCGGTCTATCTGTCCGTCTATCACCACATATATTCAGGGATGGGTTGATTTACGGTGAACAAACTTTAGAAAAAACTACATCTATGAATTTAGATAACTTAAATAATACAATATTGTTTGTACTCTGAAACAAACTTTTGTATTTTATTAAGGTTGGGTTACTATGTGTATATGGCGGCAAAAGGAGCTTTCTATCATTTTGGAAAAAATTACAAACCATAATATAGTGGTATTCGTTGCCGATGGAACGAGAGTCACACAGTGGACAAAAACGTTCGTCCCTAGGGACATTGTTCCACCTACCGGACTCGACTGGGAGGCGGTGGTTAGAAGTCCGAAACTTTACAAGTTTAAAATAAAACTTCGGAGGCAATTTGTTTAAATAATGTTCAAAGCCAATATTTTCTTTAATTTGAATATAATTATCGTATATTGAGGACTCAAAAATTTCAGACGAGCACATTTGCTGAAACTGGTCCTGAAGAGTTCGTTTTACTGTTTCTTTTAAGAATGGAGCAGACAGGCATGCCTGATTATTCCAAATGTAAGTCAGGCCACACGAGTTGAGTATATTATGGATGGATTCTAACCAGGGGTTACGATATTGATTAGTATTATATAAACTTAATAAGTAATTATACATAATATGACTTAATTTATTAGGATTACTATTTATTAAATTTGCCCAAAACGTTATCATTCGACATTTTACCGTTAATGATGTAGGGTAGCGGCCTAGTTCCCCGTATACAAAATGCGTAGCTGTTTTAGGTTTTAATTTCAATATGAATTTTAGAAATTTCAAGTGGAATCGGCCTATTAGTTTGAGACATTCGAAACCCCACACTTCCCATCCATATAATAAGACAGGTTCTATTACTTTATCAAGGAGGTTTATTTGGCAGGCTATGGAGAGAGAAAGATTACGCGATTTATGTATTACAGAATACATTGCTCTGGTTGCACGAGCAACCTGATTACGTCTGGCATTATAAAATGAACCGGATCTGGAGAAAGTAATACCCAAATAACTAAAATTCGAAACTCTTTCAATTTCATTGCCATCAATGTAAAATTTTGTATTACATTGTCTTCCGCTACCAAATATTAAAAGTTTTGTCTTTTGAGTATTGACAATTAATTTCCATTTTCTACAAAAGAGGGTGAACTTATCAAGGGCTATTTGCATATTTTTTGAAGATTCTGCTAAAAGCATAGTATCATCAGCATAAAGGAGTATAAACAATTTAATAAACACATATAATTCACGGGCTATATGTTCTTCCACCGAGGTCAATCCTACTACATTATGTTCAACAAGAAAATCTTCTAGGTCATTTAGATAGAGAGAGAAAAGCAAAGGTGATAAATTTTCCCCTTGGCGGACGCCAAGCATACAATGGTACGTTTCCGAATCAATCTCACCTATTCTGACCAGTGATTTAACCCCCCGGTACATATTACGGATTACATTAAAACATTTTCCGTCTATTCCCGACCTTAAAACTTTTTGCCAAAGGCCTACATGCCACACGGTGTCAAAGGCCTGCTGGAAGTCGATGAAAGTACAGAATAATTTTTTCTTAAGTATTTTCATCGACGTTGATAAAAAGTGTAATACAAGTGCGTTATCAATAGTTGAATAACCATGCCTAAAGCCACTTTGATTTTGTTTCAAAATGTTAGCTTGTTCTATGTATGTCGTTAAACGCGTATTTAATATTTTTGTAAATAATTTTCCAAGGCAGCTAAGAAGTGTTATTGGCCTGTAATTTTGTGGGGATTTTGGATCACCTTTATTTTTATAGATGGGTTTTACTATACCAAGTAACCAAATTTGCGGGATTACACCAGTGTCAATAACCAAATTGAATAATACTAGGTATACAGGTAGCATAACATTTACTGAGTATTTAATATGTTCATTTTTAATGTGATCAGCACCACAGGCTTTATTGACTTTAAGGGATTTTATAGCGTCTATTATCTCATCCTGTGATATTGGTTGATTGATAAATTCATTATTGGAGCTATTTATTTCAACTAGGTTATGGTCATCAGAGTCAGTCTCATCAGACCTATTCATGTCCCTTAAAAATGTGAACATGTCAGATACACCTACTTTGGGTTTAATGTCGTCATTGGTTGTTTTTAGTATTTTCCAGTATTCACGTGGGTTTTTTGTGCGCGACTGTGAAAGCTTTTTGGACATTTGCAACTTGTACTGTTTTTCGGCTCTAAATAGGGTTTTCTTATACTCCTTACTTTTTTCCGTCAGTACATTTTTGGATATTACACTTTTAACTATGTAATGTTGTTTTCTAGTTCGGTTGTAGGCGCGTCTGGCTAAAAGACATTGCCTATTAAACCATGGCCGCTGCTTACGTTTCTGATATTTCGGGCATCTTTTAGTTCCAAAACAATGAAGGGCAGCCTTTACAAAAATATCACTTATGTTTTGAGTTATGGTGTTTGCCATATCAGATGTAAAACAAGAGGGGTTGTCCCTGATCAAGTTTACTCTTGTTATAATGTCTTCAATCACTGAATTGTCGATGGAATCTATAAACATGTCTGCTTTATCGTGTTTCCACAGAATGGGAATGTTTTCAGAATGAATCGGGTTACCGGTGCCACTCACATTAATAGAGTCAGTGCACACCTTGTTTATTTTTATTGAAAATTCCAGAGGGCAGTGAACATCGGAGTACATATCACAGTAATCTAAAACATCAAATGTTCGAACAAGTGACATAAAATTAGCAGATAAAATCAGATAGTCAATAACGCTCCGCTGTTTACATGTGGGTTTCCCAATGCCTTTGTCAGACCCCATTCTACCGTTTGCAATATGCAGATTACATGCCTTGCACAAGTCAATTAGTCTCCGTCCGTAGTTATTAATCACAGTGTCACTAGAGTGTCGGTCCATTGGTATGTCAAGGTCATTGAGAAGATTTACGTCGTTCGTATTTGGAATCGTCAAGTCGGTCGTTTGTACATCAGCGTCGTTAGTGTTAATGCACCAGAAGTCTTTAGCGTTGGCAGTCCTGGCGTTAAAGTCTCCAACTAGGGCTACATTACTATTATTATTGAATTTTTCTAATATTTCTTGCTCTAATTCATAGAACATTTCAGTGGAGGAATAAATACTGTTTTCAGGGGGAATGTAGACGACACCCAATATCATATCGTCATTCACTCCAGTGAAATTTTTAGAGAATTTACACCACACGACTGATTTGGAGTCGGAAGGTAAAATGGATATATGACTATCGAGTGATACACGATAGAGTAGAATTATCCCCCCTGATTTTCTTCGGGCAAGAGATTGGCGATTTTTTATTACCGCCTTAAAGCCAGGAATGACTATTTTATCAGCGTCATCTGTCTTGGTTTCACACAGACCGATAATATCGTAACCACTTATAAATTCCATAAACTCTGGACTCTTAAGCTTGCTAAGCAGACCACATACATTGAGAAACAATACTTTTATTGCGGCAGCATCATCATGCGTCGCAACACAGTTTATAGTTTGGTCACCGGCAACTCCCTATCTCTTGGGAGTCGAACTAGCCTTGTGTCGTTTTGCATTTGGTACTGAGGTGGAACTATTATTTTGGTCACCATTGGATACGTCAGGAATACCTGACGTATCAGGCTCATCCATGGGGATGGGAGTAGGTTCAAATAGTTGGCCATCAATATAGAGTTTATCTTTAACAAGAGCGGCCCTCTTTCCACTTTGCTTTGCTTTACGAAGTACGGGGTAAAGAGTTTTTCTCCTTCTCTCTATTTCTTCTGGGTATTGTTCATTTATGTAAAAAGGCTTTCCTTTTAGTCTATAGCTAACTTTACGGATGAACTCCCGATCTTTGTAGAATGAAAATTTTGCTACGATTGGGCGAATATGTCCACTCTTCCTTTTCCCAATCCTATGTACCCTTTCGAAACCTATGTCTTCAGCTCTCTCCAATTCCAGTTCCGTCTTAAAGAAATCATGCAGAAGTTTCTCACAGTTTTCGCCATCGGATTCATGTAAACCATTGAATAGTAAATTGTCCCTCATCGACCTACACTGTAAATCGAGAACCATATCATTCAGTTTATCGTTTTGATTTTTGAAATCACTAATTACAGTTTCGGTTTTGTGCATCTGAGCCTCAATAGAATTAATGTTATCTAATTTCAGTAACTTCTCTTCTATTTTACACATACGGGCTTCCATACTTTCAATTTTATTTAACTGCTCTTCCATTCGGTCGAGTTTGTCAAGGCGTGAATTTATGTTTTGTAACATACCATATATATTTTGGAAGTTAAATACATTTTGAGAATCACCCATGGCTCCGTATCCTTGTTGTGGAGGGCAACCGGCCATTTGATATTGACTCATCGGTGGCGGTACAACTGAGGCCATTGAGGACGCCTGTACTGTATCCATCCTATTGGAATAAATAATGTCATTCGTTTCGTTAACAAGAGAAGCTGTCTCTGCAAAAGACATTTTGAACGCTAAATTTGGGTTAAATTATTAATTCTAAAATTTTTGCAGCTACACTTTTGAGTAGGGTTAACAAAAAAAAAAAAGAGTACAACATCAATCCGCAACAATTAAAGCACGCAGTTGTATTGTCAATTCTTGAAATAATTATGATGACACTGCCTGTGCATCCAACTGAGAGATATCTGTGAAAATCAAACAACAGATCGATTCGGTTGAGTTAGATTCAAACAATAGAGCACGGGTCGATGAGTGTTCATAGGGGTTGAAAACAATAAAGCTGGTTGTGGTAATGTTATTAAAGTAGAATATAATGACGTCAATGTAGTTTAAAATACAGCGAAACTTTGGCAATAAACTGTTTGTTTTACCGTAATCCCTCGAATACACATGTTTCTGGACTCTTCACTTGAACAAGGCAATTTAACTAGTCCTTCAAAAACTTCCATACTTAGAAGACTACGTTTCACCTCCTTCATATATGTTATTTACAACTAAATTTACAGACAGACTTATCCGACATGTCACCTCCACTACCGCCACTAGTCCCACTAGTATTGGATTTGAAATAAATACTGTTTAACCAGAACTGGTTCCATCTCAGGGACAAGATTAGAACCAGTTTTTGTTCTAAAGAGAACCTATATTTTTTTGCAGTGTATCAGACAAAGCATATCTGTGATATTTCTTAGGTTCATCAAGTTATTTTTTATTCAAAAAAGTAATGTATGTTCAAGGTTATTTCTGCGGTTATGCCAATCACAGCAGATGTGTTTATTTTATTTTTAGCTCACCTGGACCAGCTGTGAGTTCCAATCATTCAATATTCATGGTCGTAAATTAAAAAAAAGAACATTTTCTGACATGTTTTCATATTGTTAACCCTTTACCCAACGAATCGCCCACATCCGCCCGCGTGATATGCAAATTTAGCAGTTGAAAAAATATTATTTTTCAAAAAATTTCAACAAAACCATATCATGTGACCCCTCGTTGGAACGAGCTCGTCGAGCTCGTTCCAACGAGGGGTCACATGATATGGTTTCGTTGACATGTTTTGAAAAAAAATTAAAAAAATATATTTAAAATAATAAATTTTGATATCGTCTGCGTTGGGTAAAGGGTTAATATGCTCGTTTGTTTTTCTGAAAAGTTTCATTTGCATGAAATGCCATTTGTATTTTTATCTTGTGTTTCAATAACTGAATTAGAAACCTGTTCTTAACCGAATTTTAATTATATAAACTTCATACCGCGTGATGCCTTTTATGCACTCAATACCAAAAGAGAATGGACAATAGCTCATTTTCAGTATCAGCATCTTTCAGACAAGTCCTTGATCAAATTTCAAGACATGTGGGAACCCATCGTGAACAGTTTTCGATTATTTTGAACAGAAATAATCGCGACCAATGCTTGACATAAACAAAACGTTCCCCCTTAATTTTCGTAAATAATATCGGATTTGTAGTGTATAAACAGTTTATAGCTGGAGATTCACTTGGATGTAAAAGTAAAGCAATATATGGTGTGAGTTGTTAACCCCCCCCCCCCCCCCCCCCCCCACATATTTCGAGTAGTGATCTTGTCTCGATGTTGGTGACAGAACTTCACTCGACTTCAAGAGGCGTGTGTAGAAAAAATAGACAACTTTTGTCAGCAATACGTTGAAGAGTTGCTATATCAACGCAGATCTAATGAATTTGACCCTTTAAAGACATGATCGACATAAACAATGAACGGATTTTAAGTTTATTTATAACACTTACCTTCCAGCCTGATTTTCAGCCGCCATCTTGAAATGACCATTCCTGATCACGTGCACGACAGTGATACCTGTGAAACATACCCTCCCTCCATACTCTATCGTATGCCTTTTTAACATCCAAAAAGGCTATAAACATCTTTTTCTTTTCCGCTTTCGCGGATTCTATCATTTGGGATAGCGTGAAAAGATGGTCGGTGACTCTCCTTTCCTTTCTAAAGCCATTCTGGATCTCTTCCAAAAAATCCTTCTCCTCAATCACCTCCTCTGATCTCCCATACAGGACTTTACGGAAAACTTTTCCAATGTTACTATTGACAGAGATTCCTCTGCTAAGGGGTCTGAATTTGGGGAATTTTATATTGTCATGGGGTTTTCATACTGGAGAAGAAACCCGCCTTAAACAAAAAATGGAGAAAGCCTTCATCTACCAGAAAAAAACAAGATTTTCAGCCAGAGTTCTGATTGAGAGTATTTTATTTCCAAACGCGTATAAAATAATACAATTATACTGGAAAACAAAAGAAAACATAAATTGTGAATTGGAAAATAGATACATCAGAAAGCTGATGCCTTTGTAAGCTGCCTCCATATAGGAAAATGACGTTTAAGTTAGAACCAAGAAATATCACATTTTTCAAAAACATGATGGAGGGATAGTAATCGATGGAATGTTGTATCGCTGAGTTAAGCATAGTAGGATTTGGAAAATGTAATTGACGGTGTAGTAGTAAGTCGAGGAAAGTGTCAGGATGAATTGACTGGCCGAGGGCTCGCATGTACCTTGGATCACCATGGCTCTCTTGAAATGAACCAGGTGAGGGCCGATTATTAGCACATTGTGTACATCGGGCTTATGTTTGCCAACAACCGGAAAAAAGAACAAAAAAGAAAAAAGATGTTGACAAATATCATCCGTTAACATATCAAACAATTCATTGGGTGCAACAGCTGCCACTCGCAATGCAAGGGCAGTGCAGAAGGTGTTGTTTTGCGCCCAAGGGACGATATATGGTGAATAGCTGGTATCAAAATGAGAGTTCCACGATGCACGCTTCAACAGACACCAACAGGATAGTTATTACCAGTGAGTGTCATGAGGTCCAAGGTGCTCGTATCAAAGTATCTTGGAGAACTATATTCCTTTTGCACAACATCGCCAGAGTTTTGAGAGTCCAACAGCGTCGGGGAGAATTTATTGGAAGTAAACAAAGGAGAAAAACTTGTTTGAGCACACGGATAACAGTAAAACGGAAATCCACAGCCATTAATGTGTGTGCACAAAACTTTCATATTCCAAAGTTAGTTTAGTTTAAACAATATTCATTCAAGAATATGCTGTACATTACAGAATTGAACAATAAAAAAGTAACAGTACCCGGCACAGAAGCTCAAACAATAACATATATTTAACACTAAACAAATTGCTAAGTAATGGAGTGGTTTGACAGGAAGTTTGGAGCTTATGTAAGTCATCTCCATGAATCATTTATAAATTTTCTCAGCAAGGTGGTATAATTTAGCTTAAACAATATTTATTCAGAAAACAATGTTACACGTATACATTACTTGATGATAATATCACAGAACGGTAAACAGTTTTCATGGTGGTACACGGTATAACAGAAACAGAAATAATCGGGATTGTAAGTAGACGGGGATTCGACAGGAAGCCATAGGCTTATATGAGTCGTCTCCTTTGTTCAAGAGCATTTTTCAAAGGAATCAGCATTTGACCTCGCATATCGCTGCCCAGGGACATGATCTCCACTGGCAATGGATCGCACCATCAGTGAAAATGTAGCCAACATGTCCTTTAGGGTACTGATGTTCATTTGCTTACATTTACACAGAGGTGCACAGAAACTTACGTAGGCAGTTCAACTTAAAGAAAGACCGTCACAAAAACAGATCAAGGAGGAAGTCAGTGTTATTTCGTAAATAATAGACCTTGACCTACAGGCCCCAGCCCCCGGGCATTGATCTGCGAGATTATTTAAACTACAAAAGGACAATAGTAGAAAAAGTTAGACAGAAGAGGGTTAGAAATGATGAAGAAGTAGAAGTTGGCCATCCTGAATACATGATGCCATTAGAATAAGAATTCAGATGATGCGTTGTCAACAATATGAATTCAAATCCTTGCCTTTGGGTAGCTGATTTAATAATTGCGTCAACAATATGAATTCAAATCCTTGCCTTTGGGTAGCTGATTTAATAATTGCATAAGTAAGTAGAGTTTTATCTTGAAGATGTAAATACTGAGGGCGGAAAGTCAAGGGAAGATGAAGTTTGTTAGAATATGAGTTGTTGTCACCGAAACTTGCCACTCTATAAGATAAAGTCATGCACTACATCAGAAATTATACTGCTTTCCTCGTTGTTCAAAAATTCAGAACCGAAGGGAAGTATGGAAATGTCTATAGTAAAAGGGAGTAAGTTGATCGTTTCATAACGTGCGTTAAGAAAGATAGGACAATGGAGGAGAAAGTGCACAGGTATCTCGCCTCCGCTACACTGACAATGTGGACTAGGTGCTAGGTGATTTTTGTATAAATGGACGTTAAGACTACTACAACGTAACCGCAGTCTACAGTGATAAATTTGGGCTGCTCGAGATTTAGCCCTGCTATAAAATAACGGTGGTCGTAGGTTACCAGCTTTTAAGAAGGTCTTAAATTCACTTAATCAAAAATTCTCGCGAACTGTTTGCGGCAAGTTATTCCACTGATCTGTAACAATGGGGGATGAAGGAGGACTGGTATAAATTTGCTCGATAAAATAGAACTCTGTGATTTTGCCTCGTTTGAAGGTTGAATGATGGGTTTGTCGAGGATATGAGAGGTGGAATTTCGAGAGCAATATAAGGTGGCGACAAGTCGTGATACATTTTGAAGAACTGAACCAGTTTATGTTTACGGCGTCTTTCTTGAAGAGGGTTCCATCGTGTTTCGTGCAAGGATTTACTAGCACTAAGTCTTGCCACTATAACTATTCTCGCCGCTGCGATCTGAATTTTTTTCCAAATCGGCGACTTGGGCTAATGAACGGTTATCCCAAACTATATCAGCGTATTCAAGTAGCATCCTAATAAAGGCAAAGTGTATCTTCTCCAAGACATTACGGTGGAGATCAAAGTTGTGTTTCCTCAGCAGGTCTAAACGAGACCAGGCTTTGGAACAGATATGGTCAATGTGGTTGTTCCAAGTACATGTGGTATTTAATACCACTCCTAAGTGCTTATGAGTATTGACTTCACATATCTGAGTGCCTCCTCGAAATAGGGGTGGGTGAACAGTGGGGATGGTTTTGCGTGTTATAACCATACTCTCGTTTCTTGAGGATTAAACTCAACTAACCATGTTTCAGCCCAGTGTTCAATTACATCTAGATCGTTGTTAATGAGGTTCGAGGCTTGATTTGTTTTTTCCAAAGTAAGGTATAAAGAAGTATCATAAGCAAAAAGGCGTATACTACTAAGCAGATTTTCGGTTATATCGTTGATATAGATCAGAAACAATAAGGGCTCAAGAACAGATCCTTGTGGTACTCCAGCATTTATAGGTCGCCATGAAGATGCCTCTGACGCCACCACCACACGCTGAGTTCTATTTGAAAGGTACGATTTTATAAATAACAGTGGACCCCCGAAACACCAATTCGCTCCAGCTTGTGAATGAGACCAGCATGCCATACCTTGTCGAAGGCCTTACTGACATAGCAAAAAACGACCCTAACCTCTTTCCCTTTGTCCAACGCTCTGCAGAATTCGTCATATATGTCAATTAGTTGGGGAACAGTCGAATCACCTGGTCTAAAACTTGACAGGGATTGACTAAGAGCGTTAGTATTGTTCAGGAATTGCCATAGTCGTTTAAAAATACATTTTTCAAAGACTTTACCAACGCAGCTAATCAGGGATATGGGGCGATAGTGATAGTTACTAACTATGTTTGCTGGTTGTTTCTTCAGGATTGGAGAAACGTTTGCCTTTTTCCACATTGAAGAGAAATACGAGTTATTCAGCAGTATGTTGAACAAAACCGAAAGTGGTTCACTTAAGGAAGCTTTACATTCTTTAAGAAGACGCGGACTGATAAGGTCAGGACCCGAAGCCTTGGACACCTTTAAAGATTTCAGTGCTTCGTACACCTCACTGCAGCGAAGGGTTATACTATCAATTGTCTGCGGGGGCAGAGTATAGGATCTGGCAGGGAGGCGCGAGAGTCATCGACGGGAAGAGACAGAACAGAAGTATCTATTGAGCACTTCCGCTTTCACAATATTTGAGGAATATATTTTGCTTATGTGGTTGATAACTGGTATTTCAGCAGAGCGGCTACTGCCAGGGAAGGTTTTAGTGTTATCCACCACTGTGAAATTGGGGTTTCGCTACACCTCAAGGTAGTCTGGAATTTGGATAAGTGTAAGGTTTTTTGCCTTCCTAATAGCTGAAACAACTTCATTCCGTTTAAGTTTATAGTTTGCTCATGCGTTCGGAAGCCCACTTCATTTGGCTACGCGGTACAACCGTTTTCTTTGTCTTAGTAGTAAGTGTATTTCGTTGTGCATCCAATTCGGCTGATTAGACCTCGAAATAATGCATTTATTTGGTATATGTTTTGAAGCAGTATGGATTAGTTTGTCGGCGAAGTTAGAGACTATGGTATCTAAACATGGATTATCAAATAGAGAATCCCCACACTTTCATGAGACGGATTTGGTTGTACTCCCTATGTAATTACGACGCATTAAAATGCGTCGTAATTACATAGGGAGTACAACCAAATCCGTCTCATGAAATTGTGGGGTCTTGGTTTTGGAAACTCAGTTCTAATGGTAATTAAACAATGATAGCGGGTCATGTCGGGGATAATCGGTTCTAAGACCTCGCAGGTTTTCAAATATCACTGTGTCGATAACCGCAAAAAGGTCTATCAATGAAGCTGACGACTCGGTAAAACACGTTGGCTCACTTACAAGCTGTCTGAGATTAAAATAATTCATTATTGCAGACAATCTGCTTCCTGTGGGGTTTAGCTGGTTATCGTTAAAATCACCTATAACAATTAAGTCATCTACTCGCGTATCTCTTGCATTTTCAATTGAGGTTGATATTGCATCCCACGTGTCTTGAGGGCTGTTGGGTGGGCGATAGAAATCCCCTAATAATAGTATGGTATAATTTATTTATTTATTTATTGGGGTTTAACGACACTTTCGACATCCACGGTCTCCTCGTGTCGAACAGTTTTACGGGTGGAAGGAGCCGGAGTTCCCAGAGAGAACCACCGAGCATTGATGAGCAAGTGCCAGGTTCCCAACATACTAACTCAACACAAGCAGGGTTAGCATTGGTTGAAGACAAGAAGTGCACCACCAACGTGCAATACGCCTTAGTACACAACGCCACCGTGCCCCCACGAGGGCAATGGGGTGAAGTGTCTTGCCCAAGTACACAATGCGGTTGCCGTAGGTGGGATTAGAACCCAGGGCCTCTCGGCTTGCAGCTTGCACCACTAGTAAGGTGGTATAAAAAACGTAGATGGACTCTGAAATCGCCTCTGCCTGATCAGTAAACTAATCGCATCCACACACGTTAGGGCTGACCAGAGATCCTAAGAATGTAGACCTGGGAGCTGATACATGGAAGATCATTCATATTTAACTTAATAACGCCGTACTTTACACGCGTGGGTAACTGCGAGTGCAAAGACGCGATGCCCCGACCCGGAACATAACTGGGGAAACAGGTGGTGGTAACTCTACATGTAGTCATAGAAAAATTAGTATGGGGAGTCCCACCACCAGGCGACGATACATGATATTGTTTAACCCTTTACCCAACGTAACGGCCAAAACCGGCTAGCGCTATTCTAAAAAATCGCCAATTAATTTTAATTATTTTTTCATTTTTTGTTTCAAAAACATAGGTTATGACCCCTCGTTGGAACGAGCTCGTTTAGCTCGTTCCCACGTGGGGTCCTAACCTATGTTTTTGAGACAAAAATGAAAAAAATAAGTTATTCGCAAATTTGTTTTACAAGTGTCGTCAACTTTCCATGTTAGGTAAAGGGTTAAACCTTGCATTCGAATGAAGTAGGAGATGGAAAGAGAGTACAAAGAGGAGGAGTAAAGGAGAACAAGGAAATCCAGCTTGAAAGCATAATGCTACCTTCACAAGACACTCGTCAGTAAGCAGCATATGCACCTTTAATAAGAAGGAGCAGCCTTGGTGGTGCTGAACGCGAAGAAAATGGAAAACGAAGTAAGATTGTAGGGGAGAGTGGGGGTAAAATCACACTATTGTAGTTATCGTACGACGTAATTGGATCATCAACAGTCAATGGAAACGCCCACTTAATTTAATGAAGTCATGCACCACTTCAAAAACAAGACTGTTCTCCTGATTATTCAGGAATTCTGATCCAAAAAGAAGTGTCGATACGTCTATAGTAAATGAGAGTAGGTTGACAGTACTATTACGAACATTTGAGTAGATTGGACCATGTAGGAAAAATGCTCTGGTGTCTCACACACACAACACTGACAAAAAGAGGTAGGCGACAGATGATTATCGCATAAATGAGAATTAAGGCCACTACAACACTATCTATCGCATCCTGCAATGGTGTATTTCGTCTGCGCGTGAATTCGCAAAACTGTAAAACACAGGTGGTCGTTGATTTTCAACAATTAGAAACATTTTAAAATTGGTCAGGGATGATTTCTCGCGAACTGCTAAAGGCAGTTTGTTCTTTTGGTCTGTGACGCTGGGGATAAAAGAAGACTGATACAATTGTGCCCGACAAAAGGGACCTCTGTGGTTATGACATGACCGGAGGCCGTGAGATAGATTCGACGATCGGGGGAACTTTATTGGCAATATATGGGGGCGACATGTGATGATACATTTTGAAGTACTGTAACAGTTTGTGTTTGCTACGTCTTTCTTGTAGAGAATCCCAACGTGTTTCGGAATAAAGCAAAGACTTGCTACAACTGACAGTTGCCCCTGTAATGGTTCTTGCGGCTGCAATCTGTATTTATTCTAGTTCGTCGACTTTGGCAGCCGATCAATTATCCCAAACAGCATTAGAATATGCGACTAAAGGCCTAATGAATGCAAAGTATATTTTTTCTAGGACGCTACGATCGAGATTGCATTTCTGCTTCCTCATTAGGTCTAAACCAGACCAGGCTTTAGAGCAGAAGTAGTCAATAGCGTCGTTCCATGTACAAGTGTTATTTAGTATGACTCCTAAATGTTTGTGGTTATCGACTTGGGAGTCCAGACAGACAAACAGGGATATGTGACATTGTTTAAACATTGCATGTAAATGAAAAAGGATATAGAAACTGAATATAAAAGGGGGAGATTGGAAGTAAAGAAATACAATGGGTAACCAGTTTGAAGTCATGACGCATTGCCTTCACATTAAAAAAGCTCATTGGTAAGTAGCAATTGCACGTTTATTAACGAGAAAAGACCGATACAGCCTTGATATGCATTGGCTGAGCCCGAATAAGGTGGAAAAGGAGGCTAACTTGTAAGGGACAATATGGGTAACTTCATCTTGTTGGACACGTTTGGTAATCGTCCAAGGTAAGTCGGTGCGCTGCAGTCATTGGGAAAGCCCACTTGATAAAATAAACGTTTACACCACTTCAAAAACATAATGGTTCTCTTGATCATTGAAGAATTCCGAGCCAAAGAGAAGTGTCGATATATCTAGAGTAAGTGGGAGTAAATTGATAGTATGATTATGAACATTTCAGAAGATTGGACATTGTAAGAAAAAATACTCTGGTGTCTTACACCCCCGCCCCACGCTGACAGGAAGGGGTACCTGACAGATGATTATCGTAAAAAAGAGATATAAATGAGAGTTAAGGCTTCTACAACGCAGTCGCAGCCTTCAGTGGTATATTTGGGATGCGCGTGATATCGCGCCAAATGTAAAAACACAGATGGGCGTTCATTTCCGGCATTCATAAAAGTCTTGAAATTGATCAGGGATTAGTTCTCGCGCACAGATAAGGTCAGGTTATTCCATTGGTCTGTGACGCAGGAGGTAAACGAAGACTGGTGCAATTTCGTCCGACAAAATGGAACTCTATGTTTATGACATTACCGAAGATTTTGAAAAACTGTATTAACTTGTGTTTACGACGTCTTTCTTGTAGAGTGTCACAACGTGTTTCGGAATGAAGCAAAGACTTACTACAACTGACAGTTCCCCGGTAATGGTTCTAGCGACTGCCGTATTTTTTTTCTAGCTCTGCGACTTTAGCTGCCAAACAGTTATCGCAGACAGCACCAGAGTATTCGAGTAGAGCCCAACGAAGGCAAAATATATTTTGCTAGGACGCTGCAGTCGAGGCCGAATTTCTGCTTCCTCAGTAGGTCTATTTGAGACCAGGGTTTAGTGCAGGTATGGTCAAAGTGGTCGTTCTATGCAAATGTGCTCTTTAACATGACTCCTAAAGGTTTATGATTACTGACTTCGGATATCCGTGTTGTGTCACCTAAGAATAATGGTGGGTGGGCAGTAGGGTTGCTTTTACGTGCTATAAGCATACTCTCTGTTTTGCTGGGATTAAACTCAACCAGACACGTCTTAGCCCAATGTCCTTTTGTGGCAATGCCGTTATTGCTTAAGTTCGAAGCTTGCTCTGAATTCTCCACAATTATTTAAAAGGAAGTATCATCTGCAAAGAGGCGTACTAAGTAAGTCTTCGGTTATGTCATTAATATATATAAGGAACAATCAAGGTCCAGGTTTTGATCCTTGTAGAACACCAGCATTAATGGGTCACAGGGTTGATGCGTCCGATCCTATCACAACTCGTTGCGACCTATCCGAAAGGTACGATTTCAAGACCAACAGTAGTTCATCTGAGAAACCAATTTTCAGCAGCTTGTGAATAAGACAAACATGCGATACCTTATCGAAAACATTACTGACATCACAGAAGACCACCCTAACGTCTATGTCTTCATCAAGAGCTCGACAGACTTCATCGTACAAGTCAGTCAGTGGGAGGACCGTTGAATCACAAGGTGTAAAACCTGATTGGAATGGGGGTTAACAACATTGTTGTCAATCAGAAATTGCCACAAGCGTTTGAAAACGCATGTTTCAAGTATTTTACCTCCATAACTAATCAGTGATACCAGGCGATAATTAGTAACTGCATTTGAGGGATGTTTTTTTAAAATTGGGGAGACATTTGCTTTTTTTCACAGTGAAGGTATGTAAGAGTTATTCAGAAGCAGATTAAATACAATTGAAAGAGGCTCACAAAGGGAGGATTTACATTCGTTAAGAAGGTGCGGACTTATAAGATCGGGACCAGACGCATTAGACACCTTTATCGACTTCATTGCTTCATATACTTCACAACAGCATGTAGGGTGATACTAGCATTAACTTGTGCAGCCGGGGATGGTGAATCGGGTAGGCGTGGGGGGGGGGGGGGGAGGGGGCTTTCGAATTGTCAACTGTTGAGATAGAGCAGACGTCTTCATTGAACACTTCTGCTTTCTCAACACATTAGGAATATACTTAATTTAAATGGATAATAGTTGGAATTCCTTCAGGATTTACTGCTGCCGATAAATATTTTTAGGATTTTCGAATCGAGCACCTTAGACGAGTCAGAGAGGATTATATGAGATCCACGCAAGACTTCAGAAATTCCACACACAGAGAATCATTTAGTCATAAAAAAACTTTAGTACGTTCTCTTATTGTTAATGTGCATTTATATCAGACTGTTTTGATTCTCCCACCCCATATTTTTTCCTCATTGGTTGACCTTGTTCTCCATCCCTCAATAGGCTGAAGTGTATAAGTATTCTACAAACATTCGTTTCCATTGTTTATTAGTTTCGGACAAAATAATGCTTGATTTGAATAGTGATGAATGACAGGAGCCATCAGCTTTGCTAGACGAGGGATATTATTAGGGCTGTCACGATTTTTTAATTTAGGAATCGATTAATCGTCGAAAATAATCGATAATAAACGATTAATCGTACCTAGATGATCCCCTCTCCCTCTCTCTGAAGTCGATAAAAAATGAAGTTCAAGTCAGTTGACCTACTTCCGGTAAACAACGAAGACGATCCTCTTTTAGGTACATTCAAAGCCTTGATGTTCGGAACTTTTGAACCGTTAGTATAATAATAAAGACCGGTCGGCAGTTGCGAACTTCACAATCGCCGATCGGTCTTGATTATTACACTGACGTTTCAAAAGTTCAGAAAATCAAAGCTTTGATGAATGTACCTGAAAGACAAATGCTTCCAACGGCTTCTTGGGGTTTAACATCGATATTCTTAACTCTTTTCCTTTAGAAACAATAGTTTTTTTATCCAGTTTTCTTTTAATTATTAAACGTCTAAAGCGGGATACAATTTACCGATTATTCGACAACGAAAAATACTAATCGATTTCGCCGTGACCGATCAACAATCGCTTAATCGATTAATCGTGACAGTCCTAGATATTATCACCGGTAAAAAGTCGGCGTCATCAAATTAGCTTGCTTAACAAACTGTAAATACTGATTTAAGCAATTTCTATTCGAACAATTCACACATTTGGTAAAACAAGTTCTCACAAGCTGTCGTCTTAACTGCGCTCTGTTAAGTTATTTTTTCAGTTATGTTGTTAACCCTTTGAACTCGAGCGACCGCTTTTCCGGCCTGGAACATGATACGTCATTAAATAGGAAGGCTGTTCAATAAATGTGTGGGGTAGACCAATCAATATTTTCAACATGAAGCCGCTAGACTGCACGTTGAAAACATTCATTGGTCAACTCCAAATAATGAATACGGACTCTTCTAATTGCTGCCATTGAACTGCCGTGGAATATACCACTAGTGTTCAAAGGGTTAAGGGACAGGAGATTAAATACAAATAAAAACGAACAAGTAAAAAAGAGTACTTCCCTTTCTACTTACTGGACGTTCATTGTGTAGCCGTATGTTTTCTTACACGGTACACCAAGCAACGGAGTCTAAAGACATAGTGATCGTATTAAATAGAGCTGAAGATCGCAGTCACTGCTTGAGTGATGATCCGCTCTCGAAAGCCGACATTTCGTGCGCGGAGCAAACACGGGAATCGATGGATCCAAGGACAGGGTGATGTTTTCTCGACATTTTATCAACCTCGTGTAACTTGATCCATGACACATCGTGTAGTCCGTGTTGGCTCCACGAGATGTTTGTATAGCCCAACTGGATGAGATTTCATCCGGATGGAACAATGATGGTGGGTAGGAAACGTGGCTGTTTAATGTCTTCCAAACATCGGAAAAAAGTACTAGTTATTTCTAGATTGATGCATAAACAGTTTTCGTAAATTTAGTTATCCTATGAATAATTTAGATATGTTTTTTGTGCTGCAAAAATAATGGTCATGAATGAAGTTTAAACACTTTGAACCAGTGCGGTCGCTTTTCCGGCCAGGAACATGATACGCCATAACGTCTTTAAAAGTTGGCTGTTCAGTATATATTGTGGGGTAGACCAGTCAGTATTTTCAACGTGCAGCCTCGGGCTGCACGTTGAAAATACTGATTGGTCTACCCCAAATAATGGATATGGACTCTTCTAATTTGTGCCATTGAACTGGCATGGAAGATACCACTAGAGTTCAAAGGGTTAAGGGATTCTATGTATGTAAGCGTGTTAATTGTTTGTAAAAATTAGTCTGGATGGTCGATTGTAAAGAAGAACGACGGAATTTGGAAACGCAACTCTCGTCCAGTGAATTGCTATTAAATTGTGCTAGAGTGCCAAGACGTTTGGTTTTTGAATCTTAACGGGAAATCCCCGCTACAAAGTATATATGTGACATATTTCCCAGGCCACACAACAAAACAATGAAAACTCTGAAAGAGATTAGTTTCGATTAACGGGTTGCAACGTTAGAATGCATCCCAGTTAGAAATAAATGGACATCCTTGTTAATTTAGTATTACTTACCCATTTCTTTTCACAATATTGAAATGAAGTAATTTCCATAAAATAAACCAGTTGAAATGTGGATAATAATAAACAAGTGTTGAAAATATAACATTTTATTACTGTCCAAAGTGTGATTTAATGGTATTTCCCGGTTTGATTATAAACGATAACTTCACAAGTGAATTATGCAATCAACAATTGCGGCATGTATCCGTGCGTGCAAACGAAGACGCTTCCCTTTACCTAACATGAAAAGCAGACGACACTTTAAAAAAAAATTCTTGAATAACTATTATTTTCATTTTTTGTCTCAAAAACATAGATTATGACCCTCATTCGAACGTGCTCGACGACCTCGTTCCAATGAGGGGTCATAACCTATGTTTTAGAGACAAAAAATGAAAAAAATGATGAAAATTAATTGTCAATTTTTGAGAATAGCGCTGGTCGGTTTGGGCCGTTACGTTAGGTAAAGGGTTAAATAATATAATTATCGTTAATAATGAAAAGTAATAAACAGAGTAATCGCTTGACAGGACTGGTTACGTGAAATAATTTATTCGAGGCGAGCGACTATATTGTAAAACACTCGTGCGCATCCACGCACTCGTGTTTGTACAACGTCCTTCACCTCTCATGAATTATTTATCGTAACCAGTCCAGTCAAGCGATTACTCTCTATAAAATTAATTTGTTGGAACCAAACAAAATGCTCCATATCTGTATACGTGAAAACCCGAAAAACAATATATTCCAATTACATCGTGCAATACACAGAATGGACGAAAAGTGAGGGCAACAGTTACAATCCACTTTTTATGTTTCGTCGAGCGTGTTGAAATGAGGAGTCAAGAGCTGTGGTTTTGAATGAAAATTTGAAACTTTTTACTTTCTTGTGAAAAAAAAATACAAGTTTCGACTTTTATTCGCTTTAGGTGAAGAGTTGAAATGAAACTAAACTTACCCTAATGGAGAAGCTGTCCCGCCTTTGTTTCAACACGCCACCTCTCCCCACCCTCCATCCCGACCTCCCAGCCAAATAAAAATCTGACGCCCCACTGGGAAAATAAAATAGGTCTATTTGCAATCTTCATGGACCAAAAAGGGGTAAATCGCCTTAATCTTCCTCTGGATGTACTATTGTTCATGGTACGACATGCAACTCTGGAAAAAATTATGTTAGTTTAGTTTAAACAATATTTATTGAAAATATCTGTATACATGCATACATCATTTTATACAAAACAAAAATAAAACAACATAATAGATACATAGAACTTGGTAGGCAGTATACAGTGAATATGATAAGTCCTATAGTGAAAGGATTTGACAGAAAACACAGTGTTTATTTTGGCCGTCCCTCTTTTGTCTCCAAATTACATGAGAAAGATGCTATTACTGTTAGTAAACGAATACTATAAAAAATGTGTTGTTAGTGTATCGTGAAATATAAGTATTCTCATATACTGTTAAAACTCGAAGTCCTGTCACGAAATGCGCGCAAATAGTACGTCGATCTGCGCGTTAATCTTCGCGTTATGACCATAGTAAGGCTATCAAATTCTGAACATATGGCCTGTGCACAAGCAATGTTTCAGCCAATGGACCTCCGGGTAACAGAAACATTGCTTGTGTTTGTTATGAGTTACCAGGGGAAGCTGCCGTGCTTTGGATGCCATTCGATGTGGCAATTGCGCCCAATTCCTCCGCGCAATTAAGCCTAGATAAGCGCACAGTTCGTGACAGGACTTCTAGTTTTAACTGTAGGAGTCACGGAGAATATTCAGTAAATATATTGTGGATGGCGTTACAATGAACTCAAAAACAATGTTTTGATAAATATATATAGAAATATACAATTTCTAAAGGTACAAAAGCCGAGAAAAGTACCCATTGCGTGTTCCACAAATCGGCGTATATAAAATATACGAGTCATTATCAAATTTCGGCATAAAATAGTGTATTTTGACCCGAGAGAGTCTAGTACGCAATAGAACCTGAATAGTCGGTACACGTATGTTGCATAGCATTGAGTGCTATCACAGAAACATCAGAGAACCATTATTGGTGGCATCTGTGTCTGTCAGCAGATCCTATTTCAACCGGAATTCAACAAAATGACCTGTCCCAAATTTGATTTTTTTGTTTTACTCGAGCCGTACCAATGGCATTTGTGAATAAATTACATGATCTTTGGATTTATATATACAATTGTCTATACATTTGTGTAAATAAACACTAAAAATACTTTAGGTGGTATTATTTAGTCAAAAAGTATATTTAAGTTGTGTCACGTGCCAAAATATCTCTCCCGTAACAAATTTATAAACTTGCAGTAATAAGCGATCACCTTTGTAGATGAATTTGAAATTCACGGCATTCTGTGACTTTGGCATCGGTCAGAAGAAAGAAAATATTGTTTTATCATCTGGTACTTCGAAACGTGCACTCCAAGATTGAAGGTAGGTAACCCCCCGCCATAATTTTGAAAAAAAGTCTGTAAAATTACGCAACACTGACAAGTGTTATGTGCGAATCTCAAGTTGGCAAATGTGTTGTTGTAAAGGCATTTTAGTTTACTGCTAACTCTCATAAATTCGTGGTACTCCAGGGATAACTCATTGATCGACAATTATAAACACCGTTTGTAATTCCTTACCGTAACAGTCATTCATGTTGCAGCCTAAATTGTTACTGGAAAGACTCAAATTGCAAGGAGAATATTTTTTTGCAACAAGCGTTTTGTTTGACTCCGGTGTAAATCTTTCAATCATTTTTTACTGACTGTTGCTGATTTGTTTGGAAAATAATATGTTATTGGTATGCAACAGGAAGGACGCTGGCTGTTAAAGAAAGGTCAACAGTGAAGGTTAAAATTGTCTAAATAATTCACGAACCGTTATTAAACGCATTTTTATAGTTTTTGTCAGTTTTGCACACTTGATCATCAGTTGAGCATTGTCGTTAGGTTGTGTATGTTTTTTGTCAAACAAAATTGATTTTTGTTACAGGAGATACCAGACTGTTACATTAAGGATCAAACTTTGCATTCGTCACTTTCGCCGAAACAAACAATTTTAGCCACATCAAAATAAAGTTATTATAGGTCAAGTATAGTAGGCTAAGCATAGAGGCAAAGGGAAAACATAACCCCACTTTTCTAAATAATTTAAAGAATTTTCGAAAATGTCCTGGTGGGAAACCTTTTCTTCTAAGCAGAACTGGAAATGGGAATAGTGTTCCCCCTTCTATTGTTATTTTTTAAAATAGTTTTTCAGCTACCGCATTTAATCTTGCTTTATTTTTTATTGTTGGAAGTATATTGCATGTTGTGTAAGTGTGAATTCAATGATTGAAGCATATATCTTCAGTTCTGATATACTGAAATTACTGTAACAGTAAGTACAAAGAATTGTTACGCGGAACTGCACTGCAAGTCAAGTTAAATCGTAATGTTCTATTGAATGGGTGTTTGGGTTCATTTGGTGTTTTTTAAATTCAGGTCTTTTTTGGGAAAATTAAATCTTTTATGATTTTCCCAGCTTTTAAATAAATAAATAAATAAATAAATAAAAAAAAAAAAAAAAAAAATCTTCGGCCTTTCGCTGATTAATCGCGGTTCTCTGACAAGAAGGCCTACATTAACCAAGCGGTCTGCCGGGGTGTTTCTCCCCCATTCTCCCTCGTAATCTCCCAGCATTCAGTCAAAAACTGTTTCATAATTCCCCCCATTGGAGCTTTCTTGACCTCGCAAACTATAAAACTGAACCTTTGCCTCATGTCATCCCTCCCCAAATTATCCTTCGTCTTTCCAGTCTATTTTTCCATTGGTTTCACAATGAGCCTTGTTCTACTGGGCAAATATTTGGGGCATTCTAAGATGAAACATTCCAAAGTTACACATTTGGCTTACTCTTTCCTCGCCATTTCTGATTCCCCCCTGCTACGACTGTGACCTGGATCTCACTTTGAACAATGACCCCCAAAACGATCCATCTAGGTACTTATCAAAAGCTGGCACATTCTTTTCATATAACCCGTCTAAAGAACTCTTGGTTCTAATTCCACCTCGCCAGTTTCTATTACAATCATCAAGCACTCTTTCCTCTATGAAGTTCCTCCGCGACTACATGTCCCTTTTTAGATCTTCAGTCTCTATTGAGTAGTTCTCCATTGGCCCGCTCTCCTACTTTATCCAACCTGTATGAATGATTTAATTCCATACTTTGTAAAACGACGTTTACGCCATCTGTTGTTTGGGAGGTTTACCAGGTAATTTAGACAGCATAATTTTCCCATATCTATTCTATCTTTTCCAACATCCACACGAGTTCCCCTCTGATCGCTTTCAGTGCGGCTGCGTTACTTGATCCGGTTACCTACCGGCCCACTTCATTTTGGAGAATCTCCAAGTTCCTCACTACTACTTGGTTCAGAGGGATCCCAACTGTCCCATGTATTGTACTTGGTAATCCCTCCCTGTCCCAAATATTTTTCCATCGAACACCATGTTAAAGCTATTTCTTCAAAGAAGGTTTAACTGATTGAGTATTTTTTTCCTATGTCTTACGTTACGTTTATTTATGTCCTTTCTGTGTATGCCTCTACCTGTAACACACCGATTCTCCCCCGAGTATTCATATCCGCTCGTTTCCTCCACTCTTATATCCTCGCTTTCCTCATCACCAATAGAGAATTTACCCACCCTCTACTGGGACTTTCACGATACATCGATTAATCGATTGTTGATCGGTCATGGCGAAATCGATTAGTATTTTTCGTTGTCGAATAATCGGTAAATTGAATCCCGTTTTAGACGTTTAATAACTAAAAGAAAAATGATGATAAAAATATTGTTTCTATAGGTAAAGAGTTAAGAACATCTGTGTTAAACCTCAATAAACTGTGGGAAGCATTTGTCTTTCAGGTACATTCATCAAAGCTTTGATGTTCTGAACTTTTGAACCGTCAGTGTAATAATCAAGACCGGTCGGCAGTTGCGAAGTTCGCAACTGCCGACCGGTCTTGATTATTACACTGACGGTTCAAAAGTTCAGAACATCAAAGCTTTGAATGTAACGAAAAGAGGATCGTCTTCGTCGTTTACTTGAGGTTGGTCAACAGACTTGAACTTCATTTTTATCGACTTCAAAGAGAGGGAGAGGGGGTCAGTCATCTAGGTACGATCAATCGATTATCATCGATTATTTGCGACGATTAATCGATTCCTAAATTAAAAAATCGTGACAGCCCTACCCTCTACCTTCGCGACCCACCTGCCATACGCCACACAGATATTTCCTTGCTTTTGTTTTTGTAAAGTTCAAGATGCCATTAATCTTCGTACTTTCCAACTATAATAAACAGTTTTTTTGTAGTCCCTCTTCTTTCTCGATAATAAAACCATGTCATCGACAAAGAAAATTCCTGGAATTTTTGTTCTCCGACTTTTATCCCCTCTGCCCTTGCAACTATTCTCCTAAACATATGTATGTACAATGTAATCAGAATCGGTGAAAGGATGCACTCCTGCTGAATGTCTACCTCCATTTGGGCCCCTCTTCGTTGTGATATTTCCTAGTTTAAGTACACTCTGCACATCTTTGTACAGTGCTTTCATGATTCCAACAAAACTTCCTTCCCATTTTATCTGTTGCAACCACCTGCCTCAGTCAAATGGGAACTTATCGTATTCCAAAATTCTCCTTAAATTTACAAAGCAAAGCACTTCACCTGTTTTTGGATATGTCACTTTTTATTGATTATAAGATTGTTCAATTTTGTTGAAATTGATACTTTTTAGTTGACGTTTGCCTTTTCTTCAAACCTTTCTTAAGTAGACTAACATAGTAGTCCGTCCTGTAACAGATAAGATGTATTTATACATGTACAGTGTTTACAGTTCGTCATAAATGCAAATAATGCAAACTTCTGTCTACAAAGGAGTGTCTTCACACATAAATACGATGTTGTTCACACTTGCATTGCTATTTCCTCTTGTTTACAGCTTGAAAAGGCAAAGTGTTCATCAGGACAGGTTGAGCCTTTACTGTTACAAAGAAGTTACGACAAGGTGACTTATAACAAGTACTGAGTTTTTATTTTGATTTTAATTTTGCAGTTCATGCTATACGGACGCATCATATGAGAACTGACGACTATGTAATTTTAAATCAGATATGGCTCTTCTTTTCTGAAGAGTTTTCCCTACTGTAACTAAATAGTGTCTCTAAATAGTGTTATTATGCCTCACGTTTGTAACATCAGCCGTGATTGGTTAATTTGACACCTTCTAAAAGTTATAGTACTGGAGTTTTGGGTCAAAACACGGATACTATCGGAACGTTCTTCCCTGGAAACAAGAGAACAAAGAAAATGTAAGCTCCACTTCCATTGATCAGCGTCGATTACGCACGTTCTGACTGGAATTTCTCAACACCAAACGCTGGCGCCGTGCCCGTTTAACGTTTTTCGTCACCGATAGACACAAACTTAACAACAAATATGCCATCTTCAGTGGGTGTGTTATCAATTTTAACTGCAACAATGAATTCAAAAGAATCAGAAATATTAAAAACCCACGTGTTGTTCACCACTTCAGTGAATCCTGAATATGAGTTATGACTTCAGTCAATTATATTTCCACAAGTTTAGTACTCCTCGACCTCACTGAGCCTCCGCCTCAAGTTCAAAATAAATTGTTTCACTCCGCTTAATTCTAACAACTGTCGTCGCCCAAGAAACATGAATTTATATTCCATTGATTTATACCACTTATCACACAAGCATTAATAATGAATTATAACATGAACAGCATGATACAGTTGTAAACACTGGCATTTGGTGATATAGAAACTCCAAAAGCGACAGCACTTGTGACAAGTCATTTTCCTTGGATATTCATTATATAATGTGAGAACTTCCTTGTGCTGGGATGCTTTTAGCTAAGAGTATGTGATTCTCCAAACTAGGCTTTTATCTTTCTAGTGAAATTATTGTTTTTCTGACAGAAATTCCCTAACCACTGTAGATCTAACACGAATTTACGTTGCTTGAATTTTTCATGTTAAAATCTACGATTGGGTCATGAATATTGATAAACATACAAATAAATAAAGTTGACCTGTTATTTGTTCAGAAAGTATGCTTCCGCTTTGGCACGAACATCATGTGTTACCAGTTTGTTTTGGACACATATAGTGGGATGATGGGAGAGCCATCAAACTCGGATTTTGTTGTGTGGGTGATCGACGAATTTCTTTCTGTTATGTTGCGCAGGAGAGCCTGGGTTATTGAGAAAACACTCTAGTTTTTTTTGACTTCCCACATTTTAAAAAATGTCAAGCTTAACCGAAAATCAGAGGTTGCGTGCCACTGGTAGGCATGAGGCTGGGATATGTCCAGATGAGCTTGCTGCTGAGTTCGGAGTCACTGTGGCCACTATTTACCGTCTCATTGGAAGGTATAGAACCATTGGATCTACTGCTGACCGACGACCGCGTTCAGGTCGACCAAGAGTTACGACCCCTGTACAAGACCGACACATCAGGACGTCTCACTTGAGGGGTCGCGTCTTTCCGGCGACGAGGACAGCAACAATTACTCCTGGTAGAACTAACAATAGAATCAGAGCACAAACTGTCCGAAACAGACTCGCCGAACACGGCATCCACAGTAGGCGTCCATACCACGGACCAATCCTTACCATCTAACCGTCAGAATGGAATGGGTACGTCAGTGTGTTCTTTGGACTCAGAAGCGAGGGAGCACATTCGTTTTAGTAATGAATCACGATTTTGTCTACAGTGCGCTGATGGTATGGCAAGAGTGTGTCGCCGACGAGGAGAACGGTTTTCTGATGCTTGCGTGCGGGAATGCGACCGTTTCGGCGGAGGTAGTGTAATAGTTTGGACAGGAATTTCCTTGCACCATCGAACGCAGTTGATCTTCATCGATGGTAATCTGAATGGACAGCGATATAGGGACGAAATTCTTAATGCTGTTGTTGTCCCGTTGTTCAACGCTAACGTCGGATTGCAGTTATTTCAGCAAGACAATGCCGGATATCACGTGGCGCGTATCTTTCGTCACTTTCTTGAGGAGCAGAGCAACGAACGTCTTCCCTGGCCCCCACTTTCGCCAGATTTGTCGCCAATCGAGCATCTTTGGGATTAATTAGACCGTCGGGTACGACTTCATGATCTTCAGACGTTAGGCGATTTACGTAATGTTCTAAGGCAGGAGTGGAACGCAGTACCACAGGGTGACAGTCAGAGACTTAACAGGTCCATGCGCCGTCGATGTCTTGCCACCCAAGAGACAAAAGGTGGACATACACGCTATTGACTGCACGTGTGAACTTTTCATTTCACCCCATGTCTCAACTGCGACGTCCTGGCGTGACGCTGGCAACAGTAAGAACACGAAATTATGCACATTCATACAGGTAGACTCGAAATATGAATTTACAATAATTTGTTTGGGATTAAAGTTGATAATTGTAAAAACATTGCTCCTCAAAGTTTATTATTCTTTCTTTTTTGACTCAGTACAGTACGTGGAGAGTGTATTATCACTAAATCACCCGCAGAGTGGATATTCCACCCGAGCAATAATTGCAAATTTGTTGCAAAGCATAACCGGCACCAGCAAAGTTTCAGCCAATGGACCTCCGGGTTAAACCCGGAGGTCCATTGGCTGAAACATTGCTTGTGTTTTTTGTCGATATGTACAACATTTGAAAGTTATAGCTTGGGTGATAACTCCACTCCGCGGGTGATTTTGTCACAATCCACTCTCCAAGTACTGTATATATACACTATCAACTGCATGTGTATTTCAAAAGGCAATTGGAAATATCTAACGTGTACATTGTGATAGCAGTGTGAAGAAGATGATCTATTTGGGAATAACGTGTATGAACTATTGGAAATATTTACATGTGTTATGACTCTAGCATGTATATGAACAAATACCAAGGGTAATACTGGTGACTATATTAGAATACAAGGAAATAATGTAATACATAGGCAAGATATCCACAATATCATAAAGAAACGGACTTCAGTGGAGATACTGTTGGTACGATGTGAAGATTCGAAATCAACCTCAGTTGCGTGATGGATCTCGAAGTCTGGAATATTATGAAGAAATACTCTTCTTAAGTAGAACTGGAAATCATCTCGTTGTTACTGATGAGTGTCAGTGATCGAAGTACCAGTTACCATGCAAGAATATGACCTAAATCTGTTCACTTGTGAAGTGAATGCATGTTATTTCATCACATCTGACCTCATGTACGATTTCCATGTCATTGTTCCAGCTGTGCATCTTGTCTGAAAGCAACCGACAAAATAATCTGAAAGTATCACTGTGATATTTGTGAATGCGACACACAGATTTCTATATAACTGGATTGCTGGAACGTCAGCGAAACACTTCCCAATTCAAACTGTTTTACACCCCCAAGAAGGCGTTAAATCAGTCAATGTGATAACTTCCCTCTATCGATTACGTTTGGTGTTGTAAAAGCTGTTATGTTGTGACTGTAGTCACAGCGTAACAGCTTTCACTTCATCAAATTTCATGGTGTTTCCCAGCATGAAAACTAGAAATGCTGTATAAACTTTCCCATTTCGATCATTATTTTTTTCCATTAACTGGTTGAGGGCTATATTATTTTTGGTGGTTTGAATTTGTTCATGAATATTTGTTTTGTTACAAATTATTGGAGTGTGCCCACAGGTACTTGCATATATTTGTAAGAAATCAAAGTTATATGAACAAAATGGTTATTTGCGTTTGACTGAATATGAAAAATGAGCAAGGAAAATGTTGGCTTTGCTCTGGTACCTTTACTTCTTTTTTGAAAGCGCTGATAGTGGCTTCTAGCACTCACCCAGTTAATGACTAAAATATGTTGTAAATATGTGCACATCATCAGCAAATTCAGTTTCCACATACATGATAGTATCTTCTTTAACCCTTTACCCAACGAATCGCGCGCACCCGCCCGCGTAATATGTAAATTCAGCATTTGAAAAAATATTATTTTTGAAAAAATTTCAACAAAACCATATCATGTGACCCCTCGTTGGAACGAGCTCGTCGAGCTCGTTCCAACGAGGGGGTCACATGATATGGTTTTGTTGAATTTTTTTGAAAAATTGAAAAAAATAATATTTAAAATAATAAATTTTGATATCGTCTGCGTTGGGTAAAGGGTTAAAAAAAAAGGATTTTGTTAAAATCCGTACTTGTAATTTGATCTGAATTCTGACCTTGGTATTTAAATATCCCCAAACTCGATAAGTGTCGCGCTTTGTGAACAATCCATCCAACCCCATTGTGTCAATGCGGGATACTCAAACTAGCACAACTATCATACATATGTTGTTGGTTTTGTATTTATTTTCTACGCACTATTATCAATAACATTTACTTTCTCTCTCCCTTAAGCCTATATTTCCAATTTCTGTTCATGCATTTTCAGGCAAAATAATTGGCTAAAGTATTTCTTTTCTTTTTTTTCATAACACAATGGAATGAAAAAAAAATCAGTAAGGCCCGCCCTAAAAAAACACCCCCAATAACTGTCTTATTAATTACGTTGCACAGTTTGAATGGAAAAGAACCCCTGTACGCTCATATTTTTGTTTCAACATGAAAAGTAATTAATATTTATCTCATCACATTAAAAAGACTATCAAAATAGAATTTAATAAACAATGAAATCCTTACCATGCTTTTTATTCCATGCTCAATTTGTTTATACGCATTAGGTGATCGTATGCGTTCATCGTTTTACCCAAATCAAACGTAAACAATGACCGGTCATAATAATCCACAAACGAAACTCAAGCGAGCAGAACTTTCCAATTTCCGAATAGCCTGAATGAACTCTTTCTGACTTCGGAGACAAAGTTCAACCAATTTCATGTCATCTGGGTTTATATCGAACTCCACATTTACAAACTGTGTTTTCAGTTTCTCAGGAAATGGTCAAAATCAGAATTAAATTTAACTCAGTGTTGTTTTGAATGACAACACCCTCTCGTCAAATGGAAAAGGAGATTGAAGGTTCGAGTGGGCGTGACCTATGACGTTCCTTTTAACTCACACAATTGATTGGTCAATAAAATTTTTAATGACACAAGAACATGTTTCAGTGAAATGTATCGTTGCTTCAAACAGAATTTTAGAGGAAATCTATGCCTTTTTTATTCAGTTATCATTAGGAAGCATGATGCGACCTGGTTTTTATTTTAACTCCGGAAAGTAGCAGTAGAGTGTTTAATTTTATTGGCACACAAGTTTAATTATAAGGAATTATCGTTTATTTCTGTTTATTTCTTGAGTTATGAACTCCAAAAAACAAAGTCCAAACATAGCGTAAATGGGTTTCGATCAAAACAAACGATCATTCCTTATATATACTCGAACAAATACATAGAGTCCCAGCACCTTGACAAATCAGTATACCCTTGATATCTGTCATATCTGATCTTATCTGTTTGTAACATTATTGTATATATGGAAACGACCACAATAAGCCTACAGCTTACTGTCGAATCCAGTTCAAATACTATTATATCTTACCTCCTTCAAGTATCTGGGAATTTCATTGATTCAAAGACGTCACATGCAGACTGCATATAAAACCATATACTGTCTGTCAGCATCAATATACACTGACAGCTATGGGTAATCTCCCCTTTGTTCATTGATTATTCAAAATGGCGGCAGCCGATAAACGCTTCAAGTTGAAAGACTGAGTGTTGGAAGCCCATATTTGGTCTGAAGTGTAGGTTTGGCAACTTAAAAAGGTTCATATTCTGTGGAAGTGTGTCATGTTACCTTCGAAATGAAACTGTTTGGTATCTATGAATTTGCCTTGTAACAATTTATGGGAGAGTTGTAACAAGGCAAAGACACGTGAACACATTGTGAGAATTCTCTCATTTAATTTTGATCGCTGTTGTTATTAGTTCTGTGTATCGACGCAGCAGTCGGTAAGATATATTCGTTACACAGTTTGTTGGTGGCCTAATGTGGTATATATGGAGTCAGTTAATTCCATATTGGAAACGAGCTTCGTTCTCGTCCAATATGAAATTAACTGACACCATACAAACCATATTAGGCCACCAACAAACTGTGTAACTAATGGTACATTACCACCAGATGCTATTGGAAATAAATATCGTCTAAAGTAAAAAGTGATCATATATTGCGAGGCGTCGGGAAATTGAAACCTAAAAGAATTTTTTTGTTACTGTTCAGCATTGTTTATTTATTGTTACATCCACCTTTCCTCTAAGATCGCCTCAGGTAAGGTATGGAAAGAAAATGGACGGGTAAAGATCAATCTAAACAACAAAAGTATGGCACTTGGGATTGTGTACTGTGCAGTGGAGGGAAGCAAACCTGAGTGAAATGACTCAATATGCTCAACACTAAGGCCCAATAGCATAGAACTAGGAAACAGGGGGCTCGGTATAATTTGATGGGTGACTTTAATGGACACATAGGCGATAAGAAGAAGGCATAGAGGGCTGGGATAAGAAAGTCAACAAGAATGGAAGGGATCTGTATTACTTCACAAACGAGCTCGGTCTGGAGTTTCTGAACATGGATGCGAGGTGTAAGGGGAAATGAACCTGGAAGAGGAACGGCAGAAGATCAATAATCGACTATAATCTCACAGATATTAATTTGTGGAGGGGGTGGGGGTGATAGGGATGGAAGTGGACGATGAGGGTGAAAGGGAGTTGAATAGTAATCACAACTTGGTTACAGTGACGATCAAGACCAAAAACCTAGTAAGAAGCAAAGGAAGCTTAAAGGAGATTTGGGAACTCAAAAAGGATGCTGACTGGGCGAAGTTCGAAGATAAATTGAAACCAAACCTTACAACTGTACACGGGGGGCGGAGGGGGGGGGGGGGGCAATGTCCAGAAAATGGCCGACGCCATAGTTTCGAGCCTAGTGGAGGCAGGAAAGATTAGGTTCCAACACGGGAACTTGGGTACAGAGTGAACGAAGAACTGAAAAGGCCCATAAAAGGCAGAAAAGTTAAATGTGCTGCATACAGGAGAAGTAGAAAACTCAAGGGGCGGAAAGCAACGATGCATGGTAGCAAAGGAAGAATACAACAAGCACGAAATAAAGTAAATAAGATTAAAGACGATAATCAGAGTGTGAGAAATAGCAGTATTCTTAGGACGATAAGAGTGACAGGTGGGGGGGGGGGGGGGTTCGAGATCGAACGTGTTTTCAAAATGGGTGAATACACGTAATAAAGGAAGTAACACACAGAGTATTAAGGTAGATGGCAGAGTTACAGACGATCAAGATCAAAGCGCATCAGAACTAGTCAAACACTGGGAAAATGTAAACGATAAACGATGGGGCATGGTGGAACCCACCGGAGTGCCCGAATCAGGTCGGGGAAATCTATCGAACTTCGTGCGCAGCGAAATAAAAACGGAGGAAGTGCAAAAGATGGTCTCAAAATTAAGGAATGGAAAGGCGGGAGAGGTGGACGAAATTCCTAAGTTTTTCAAAAAGGGGGAGAGGAACTCTGTGAAAGACTAACTGCCCTATTCAATTTAGCCATAGAAAAGCAAGAGGTCCCAAAAGAGTGGAGAGAAAGCAAAGTGACATTTATTCACAAAAAGGGGAAAAGACGTTTTGGATAATTATCGAGGGGTCTCTGTCAGTAGCAACATTGGAAACGGTTTCTATAAAGTCCTGTATGAGAGATTAGAGATGACTGAGGCGAAAAGTTTTTTGGGAGAGATTCAGAATGGCTTCAGGAATGGAATGAGAGTCACTGACCATCTTTTTGCGCTATCCCAAGTGACCAAATCCGCGAAAGCAAAAAAGAAAAAGATGTTTATGGCCTTTGTGGATGTTAAAAAAGCACCCGATAGAGTATTGAGTGAGGGTATGTGGCGAAAGCTTGAGGCTCTGGGCTTAGGAGGCGAGTTTGTTGGAATTCTGAAAACATACAAAGATACACAGAGTGAACTTAGCCGGGGTAACGTAAAATCAAAACCTGTGGTTATGGCGATAGGTCTAAAACAGGAGTGTATCCTTTCGCCAATTCCTTTTGCATTATACATCAAAGGTTTAGGAGATGAACTCCTACATAGCGACGAGGGGGTAGCAGTTGGGGACTTGAAGATACCAGGGCTAGTTTTTGCAGACGATATGGTGCTAGTGTCAGAAAGCGAAGAGGGGCTAGCAAAAATGTTGGAAATTGTTGGGAAATATGGGAACAAATAGAGACTCGAACTAAATAAAAGCAAAAGTTATACACGGGGCCGTAAAATGGATACTTCTCGAAGGTGGAGAGTTGGCGAGTTCCGTATTCTTGAAGGTAGCAGTAACCTTATTAGTATTTGGGAGACAGGAGCCTACGAGTATCTGGGGCAAACATAAACATCACAGGAAGAGGCATCTACCGAAACCACACGAATCAATTGATTCTGAAAGGGAGGCGAATGCTAATCCAAATGAAACTTATAGGGAGAAACAGTTTCAATAAGGTTTTCGTGGGGAAAACCATTTGGGAAATGGTGGGTTTGCCAAGAATAACAAATGGTACGGAAGTGGTACCCATAAACCAAACGGCTGTAAAGAGCTTGAAAACCCTGCAGAACGAGGAAGGCCGATGGATAATGGGATCAAGTAATGCCTCACCCCCAGAAGCAATTAGGGGGTGGGTGGGACTATGGTGGATGAGGATCAGGGACAGGATAGACTTATTGAAACTCGGTTATCTTAATTATTTGGTAAATCTTCCCGACAACCGTAACGTTCCAGAGTATTTTCAGCTCTAATACCAAGACTGGGTGATTGGTCCAAGAGAGGGAGCTGATAGAGAACTACTCATTGGAGATCTCGGACCTAGATGTAGGGGCAACCCATGGTAAAAAATCGTCAGAGAAAGAGTCATGGAGAATGGTAACCTTAAATGGCGAGAGGGGATCAAACGAAAGAGGTCTATGGGTGGCCTGTGCGATAAAGAGAAGCCTGGTTTTAAAGAGTACCTTGATGGCACATTTCGGGAGTCACTGTTGTTCAAGCTGAAGTCGCGGTCCCTGGAGCTGAGGTGAAAATTTGGAAAACAGTGAAAAGGTGTACCAGATGTGCAATTTAGGCGTAGTGGAGACCCTGGTACACTTTCTACTAGAATGCCCAAAATACCAATCTAAAAGAATAAGATTCAATGGGAGTGGAATGGGGAAGTCGGTTGGGAGAATGAAGGACATGTGGTTAATGAGTGATTCAAAGGAGAGGGTTAATATGCTAATCGGAGAGATTGGGAAGAATGGGGCAAGGGATGTCATCAAGCAGTTCGTCATCTAGTGTTAGGAGGAGAGAAGAAGCGTGGGAATAAGGGGACAGTTGGGAGCACAGGGTAGCCAAGGCCTTCTCAGGAGAACCGCGATAAATCAGCGGCCGACCAAAGTGTTATTATTATGGTGGCAGTTGAGACACTTTTCTGAATGTGTCCAATGAGTGTTCGAGCAAACCAGTTGCATAGAGATCAGCGGATTCATCTGAATATTGTCTACTTTACAACAATAATGAAAATACCCAATAGATTTGGCCCAAAATGTTAAAAATCTGTTTCTCAGGCCTTCAAGCATGTCCTTTTCGCTGCCGAATGCTCTCTTTTTATAACCAATGCAAACTCAAAAAAGAAAAATTAAATGGTTTGTGTGATATTTTCCCCAACTTGATAAAATTGATAAATTTGCCCCTTAAATGATTCGTGAAGGGACGAAATACACCACAACTCATGCTATTCTGTAGATTATGAGGCCTAAAACACAAAACAAACCAAGAACATGAACTTTTGATGGCAAAGCAATAATAACAAAAATAACAAAAATAACATAAAAAACGCCTAGCCACAACATGCAATTTTACCCAAAATATGGCATGAAAAACAGAAGATCTAATTTGTGGGGCCTTAGAGTTAATACATTTTATTCTGCAGCAAAATAAACCATCATACTGAGACTCCTGCCCAATGCCTGCGACAAAGTCACAATCAATAATTCTCCTCTTGTTCCAGCAATACAGTTGTACAGATATCGGCGATAGGCCAACAGATGGCGGTGACGATGGTGATGCTGATGGTAGTGATGAAGAAAGGTGATGCATGTATGATTGTGATTTTTGCGGAAGAAGCAACAAGTAATGATGAAGAAGATAATTATGGTGTTGAAAGTGTGACCAACGATGAAGAAATTAATTATGGCAGAATTGCTGATGAAGGTTTGATGATGATAATGATTCAAATGTAATGAATGATAGTTTAATCATTTGCCCCGCCTCTGCGTTTGATTGGTTGAAAACATACAGCGTGAAAGTCGTCAAAAACGTATAAACCAAATCACGTAATGATTTGAAATGTCTACACGTTCGCACATCCGATCCAACTTTGGAGACTCTGGAAGCCCCGCCCACTCAATCCAATTGTCACTGTGAGGGCGTGACGGCAGACTGATAGATGGATAACAAGCTTGTAAACAAAGATCAATGATCGATTTTTCATCGCCTCCAGTCAGCGAGAATATAATGATAATTTCTCGGGAACAATTGAATTTAATAAAATATACCAAAGTGGGAGACGAATAAAAGATCATACATCCAAACATGATTTTGGGGGAACTTGAAAAAAATGTCTTTAATGATATTGTTACGTGACTTGCTAAATATATGTCGTCTGCGATCGAAAATCAAAACAACAAACAATTTGACAATGATTGACGTGACCTGTTTGTGGCACACTTTCCTGAATTTGACTGTTGTCTTTTGCGAAAATTAAAAGTTTTTCGTTCACGTACACATAGTTTTTATATTTTAATATTACAGCCGGATTAAATTATAAGAAATAACTGTTGTTTTCCTTCGGTTTATGCGATATAAACCGAAAATTTGCAGCACAAGCTTAATCATAATATCGCATAAACCAAAGGAAAACAACAATTATTTCTTAATTGAACCTAACTCAAATTAATTTAACCATTCAGAGACATTGTCTAATATTGATTTTCTTTCTCGTCTTTTCGTTTATATTTAATGATTTGTTGTTTTTTTTTATTTAAAGGTACACTGCAGAAAATATAGGTTCTCTTTAGAACCAAAACTGGTTCTAATCTTGTCCCTGAGATGGAACCAGTTCTGTTTAAACAGTATTTATTTCAAATCAAATAAATTTACCAAGATTAGCATTCAATTTTAAAAGAATATTACATGAACTGAAGTAGATTCAGCAGTAAACTTGGAGCTTATTCAACGCAGTCGCCAAACATTTTGAAACAAAGGAGATATGAACAGTTGGCATATCGAACCAGCTTTGGTTCTGTGTAGAAACAAAACTGGTTCGATATGCGAACTGTTCATATTTCCTTTGCTTAATAATGATTTGAGATAGTCTCGTATAAGCTCTAAACTTATGGCTGAACCCCCCCCCCCCCCCCCCCCACCAATTTATGTTTATTTCTGTTAATATTTAATGTTAATCTTTATAAATTTATTTGATTTGAAATAAATACTGTTTAAACCGAACTGGTTCCATCTCAGGGACAAGATTAGAACCAGGTTCTAAAGAGAACCTATATTTTTTGCAGTGCAATACCAGTAAAGTGGTTCTAATATATAACAATTACCCATTTTTTTCCCTTAGAACACTATTCCGCAAAAGTATAATTTTTCAAAACTTTTATTTACACATTCACGTTTGCGTCACACATACCGCTTTAACACGTCTTGCAACCGATGTATGGTCATTGCCTGTTAAAATGACTTTTCTATGGAAAAATCTGATTTAATGAATAAAGACACAGAATTGCAGACACAACACGCGAAATTAACAGATATGCTTAGACTATTGGAATATCCCGTGGAGCAATCATGTCTGTTTAGCTATTGGTGATGTAAATTAACTTTCTCGGTATGAATAACCCTGTGAGGCTTTAAGTCTCCTGACGTTCAAACGTCACTGGGAATTCAGTTTCTTCAATTTTTTTTATAAAATGCGACGTCAAACGTCGGAAAGTACAAATAACAAGAAATTTTTCACGTTAATGATTATCTGGTTGAGGGCGAGATTATTTTTGGTGGTCTAAATTTGTTATTCAAAACTTGTTTCATTGCAAATTATTGGAGAGTGCCCACAAGCACTCTCCAATAATTTGCAATAAAACAAATTTATATAAACAAAATATTATTTGTGTTTGATTGAATATGAAATATAAGCAAGGAAAGTGTTGGCTTTTGCTCTGGTATCCTCATTTTTGAAAGCCCTGATAGTGGCTTCTAGAACTCAACCAGTTAAGAAGTCTTGACAGCAGGATTATATTAGTATTTTAAGCTGCGACAGCATTTGGCTCAACGGTTGTCAGTGAGCACTATTCGGAAGAAAATAGCAATTGAGATTAAAACTTTAAAAAAATCGAAAAATAATAACAAAACAAATGACCACAAACTAATAAGACGTACAAAGGTATCAACGCGCTGTTTGATTTCGTACGTAATAAGACTACAAAAGTATCAACATGCTGTTTGATTTCGTATGTAATAAGACGTACAAAGGTATCAATGTGCTGTTTTATTCTATACGTAATAAGACGTGCAAAGGTATCAATGCGCTGTTTGATTTCGTACGTAATAAGACGTACAAAAGTATCAATGTGCTGTTTGATTTCGTACGTAATAAGACGTACAAAAGTATCAACGAGCTGTTTGATTTCGTACGTAAAAAGACGTACAAAGGTATCAATGCGCTGTTTGATTTCGTACATAATAAGACGTACAAAAGTATCAACACTCTGCTTGATTTCGTACGTAATCAGATGTACAAAAGTATCAACTCACTGTTTGATTTCGTACGTAATAAGACATACAAACGTATCAATGCGCTGTTTGATTTCGCACATGATAAGACGTACAAAAATATCAATGCACTGTTTGATTTCATACGTAATAAGACGTACAAAAGTATCAACGCGCTGTTTGATTTCGTAGATAATAAGACGTACTAAGGTATCAACGCACTGTTTGATTTCATACGTAATAAGACGTACAAAAGTATCAATGCACTGTTTGATTTCATATGTAATAAGACGTACAAAAGTATCAATGTGCTGTTTGATTTCGTACATAATAAGATGTACAAAAGTATCAACACGCTGTTTGATTTCGTACGTAATAAGACATACAAAAGTCTCAACGCACTGTTTGATTTCATACGTAAGAAGGTGTACAAAAGTATCAACGCACTGTTTGATTTTGTACGTAATAAGACATACAAAAGTATCAATGCACTGTTTGATTTCATACGTAATAAGATGTACAAAAGTATCAACACGCTGTTTGATTTCGTACATAATAAGACGTACAAAAGTATCAAAGGGTTAATTGTTTGTTTGGGTCAGTAACTCACTGTTTTTCAAATAATGCTGACACTCGTGCAAATACAGTTGCTTCTGCTCAGTGCGATTGATAGATGTGCCATGAATCCACTGTCGCTAACTCCCTTTATCTCGCTTCATAGTTTGATAACAGTATTTGCGTCAAATGAGATATTTGGCCTCTGACATTCAGTCGGAGAATGGTCTCTGACTTTGTCTTTGACCACTGTCCGACAGAGTGCCCTGAGCCACTTATATTATTTAACTCTTACGTGATCATCGAACGGATGTGAGTCTCCAAAAAAATACCTCATTGATTTGGTTGATCGAATGGGCTTGGTCGCGGCCTTTGATGTTTGTACTCGACCATGGACGTAAACATTATCACAAATGTGAATAGTAATTGTCGTCCGTGGCCGAGTTCGAGCTGCATGACCCTGTGGATGAGTTCGTCCGGTCATCCGAATTGACATTTTCTCCTAACCTGGTTATACATAAGGGAAAGTTTTATTTCATCAGTTAAACATTGTTCCCCTCTCTCACAATTATTCCACCATGTCAAAAATTTATTCAACATCTGTACTTCATACCAAATGCTCTTGTATAACTAATGTGATTAGAGCGAATAAAAGTATTCATTGATTGATTGATTGATTACAAGAAATGCATTTACTAATAATAACAAAATAGTTCTGATTGATATAATATTAAGAGAGTCTTAAGAGTATCCAATCATTTGTATCGAAACAGATCATATATAAAATATTTACTTCAACTCGTAAATTGAACACCTCAACATGAATATAAGTTACAATCTGTTTGAATATAAAGCACGCCCAAACGAACCACCCATTTTGGATCAATTAAAGAAGTTTTCAATACCGGCTGGGTACACTAAATACGAAGTATTGCAATATATGTAATGGTTTAAATGTACAGTTGTGAATGTCTCACTACTTTTTCTTTTGAAAGTATCAGATCATAGACATTAGCATACACTGGGGTTGTACTAAATACAGCAAATTCCTAATAAGTCGCTAAGTCCCTAAGTCCCCTCATGTACTAATTACAGCAAGTCCCTTTAAAACACATCATTTATCATGTAAAGCACTCACAAAATTTAACCCCAGACATGAATTTGCAAAGGACTGTCAAATTTGTTGATTATGTGCAATAATTATTAAGTATATATCGAGCATTTTCATCGATAAATTCGGAACTTTTTTGACTGTTTATAAACAAACACTTCGGAAATTCGGGTTGGCAGTTTCGTTGTTTATAATTATTTATTACATTATTTACTGAAATTGTAATTTTCAAAGCATGCTTCTCAATGATGATTTTCGTAAATTACTTTCTAGATTTAATTCACAAAACATGATGAAATTAAAGCAAGCTTTCTATTCGGTGTTTGCGTTTGTTTGACCCGTTACGACTTGCATCGACTAGTTTTATTTATTTATTTATTTATTTATTTATTTCTCCGCACTTTTAGCAGCCAGGGTCGGAACAGAGATATTTAATTGTGGATGAAAGCCGAACAGAACTTAAGCACTAACTTGTTTTGAACAGGTAAAATATTAGAGTGCTCAATCCGGCGGACCTTCTTTAAACATGATAAAATAAACAAACAAACAAACAAATAAAAACAAAAATAAATAGTCAACATGCAGTTCTATGATAAAGCCTCTATTTTTTATTTTTGTCGCCATTAGCGATGTGTTTTGAGGGACTTGCTGTATTTTGTATCCGAGGGGACTTAGGGACTTCAGGACTTAGGGACTTATTAGGGACTTGCTGTATTTAGTACAACCGCATACACTGATATCCAAAGATGTGTACATTTGGAAAGCCCATAAAACTAACGAAGTTGCTGGTGCAGGTATTGCATTTCAGGCTAGGATATCATTCGAAAATTTACTTTTATCTTACAATCAACATGTATTTTGTCTGTATTAACTCCGCAACTTCGTGTACCCGACCCCCAGATACAGATGTTTGTATGAGGGGGTTGGATATAAGTACGTTCTTTCGCGTGAGTTCCATTTTTTTCTTGTTTCTTTTTGTTCATCCGTACGAATAAATAGTTCGTTATATATTCGTCTATATTCTTGACTTATCCCCAATATATTGTAAGATAAAATGATTATTACCATTACGTGGATGTACAAAATATGTATCCGAGTCGAGCCCCGGGTTCTAAGGGCAGATCACGACGAGTCGAAGAGTCGTGATCTGCCCTTAGAACCCGGAGCTCGACTCGGATACATATTTTGTACATCCACATAATGGTAATAATCTCTATTAATTTCATTTATTCACTATCCCAAAACAGCCTTATACAGGAATATTGCGCAAACGCAATAGAAAAAGATAATCGCGCAACGGTTTATATACACATGAGCATCAATTAAGCACCACCCACTTTTTCAATAACAAGTTCTGAAACATTACATGTTCATTTCCGTGCTGTGAAAAACCAAATATTGAGTAATAAATAGAGGATATCTAATGTTTTCTTGTGAATACCGGGATTTATCTCATGAGTGGGTGAAAATACAAATTCTCTCACTCACTATTGAGATTAATCCCGGTATTCGCAATAAAACATTAGATTTTCTTTTTTTTCTTTTTATTATACCCCTTTCATTTGAAGCTTCAACTGAAACGAACCAAACCGACGCCCATACCACGTAAGAAATCTGTTTACACAATCAGCTGATCACTGTTTCCGCTGACACAGATCACACTGGATGTTGTGAATTAAACTCACATTCCAAAAAACTCCCACCCTTTATACGTAGATGTTCACAATCCATCAGTAACATATCTTTTTCTGAACAGGACATTATCGACATTCTAAAAAGCTTGAAAACCAACAAGTCAAATGGTCACGATGGGATAGGCCATAAAATGTTGAAGGAAACAAAGTTTCTGTCCGTAGACCGCTTTTCCCTCTTTACAAGAAATCCCTATCAGAGTGTGACTACCCAGACCAGTGGAAATTAGCTGATGTGATTCCACTTTTTAAAAAGGGGGGACAAATACGACCCCAAAAATTAAAGGCCTATATCCTTATTATGCTGTATTGGGAAAATCATGGAACGAGTTGTTTTTAAAGATATTCATAAATGCTTCCTTAATAACAGGTTATTTTATAAATTTCAATCTGGATTTTTGCCGAACAATAGTACCGTATTCCAATTAATAGAAGTCTATCACAACCTTTGCAACGCAATAGACAAAAACATGCAAACCTGTGGCGATTTCTGTGATATTTCCAAGGCTTTTGACAGGGTATGGCACAAAGGATTAATTTGTAAACTAAAGCAGTGTGGTGTTTCTGGTCCACTCCTACGATGCTACATAGTTATCTTACAAACCGAAGGCAAAAAGTGAAAATTAACGGCTGCAAATCGGATTATAAAGATATAGAAGCTGGAGTCCCACATGGTTCCGTTCTTGACCCTTTTTTATTTTTCGTTTACATCAATGACATAGCCGACTATATCGAGTCTGTTGTTCGACTGTTCGCTGATGATATTTGTCTGACAGAGTCATCTTCTGATACTCATAGAATTCAGTCTAAAATGAACTCCGAACTCCAAAAAATTAACAAATGGGCCGACACGTGATACTATTTACACTCAGCAGGGATGTTATATTTCCAAGTATTGTTTTCAACAGCGAAACATTAGATTTTGTTGCTGTCCACAAACATTTGGGGTTATCTGTCCAATCCAACTTAAGTTTGGAAGCCCATATTGATGATATCTGTAAAAAAGCTTGTGCAAGACTTTCTCAGTTGAGAAAATTGAAGCACATTTTTAACCGACAGATCCTGGGAAAGATGTATAATGCTTTCGTACTACCAATATTAGAGTACGGTAGTCCTGTTTGGTGCGGTGCTCCGCAACATTTAATGGAGCGCCTTGAGGATATACACTGCGATGCCGCACGAATCGTATCGGGCCTGACACGATCAGTATCACGCGATCGCTTCTTGTTAGAAGTTGGGTGGAATAATCTAGAAACAAGAATACACGTTCAAAAGATGTGTATCTTTTACAAAACCATACACAACGATGTGCCAGATTTTCTCTATGAACTTCTTCCACCACGGGTGTGTGACACATCGTCTTACAAGCTTCGCAATTCATCAAATTTTATGCCTTACAGCATGCGAACTGAGCTATTTAAACGATCATTCTTTCCGTCTTGCACGGAAACGTGGAACAATTTATCCCAATCAGTGCGAAATTGCTCATCGCTTACTGAATTCAAAACACTCATATCGCCCCCAGTATGCAGACCACCTGCATATTTCTCGCATGGTTCTAGAAAACACAATATCATTCACAGTAGAATTAGAACCGGTTGTAGTGATTTGAAAAGTGAGGGGTCACGGAATGGACGCGTCATCGGGGTGATGTTGAGCCAGCGCATCGGTACACAGATTGTGCAGTCACGATGATAGTCACGGTTGCGCTGTTTGTGACCTGAGTCGCTGACGCGGCATTTTCCCTACCTTTTGTGTGATTCAGCATGGATCTAATGAGACACGTCCCTAAGCTGTAGTACAGAAGGCGAAGAAATGATGATGATGATTATTATTATTATATTATATTATTATTACTATTATTATTATTATTTTAACACATCCTAATCAGAACAGCGCCCAAGCGGCCATTGGCTTTGAATATTAATTTATTCAAATCGAGAGAGATACAGAATGCAAAAGGGACATCAACAGCTTTTCTTTCTTTCTTTCTTCCTTTTTCCTGTCTTTGTTTTGTGGTACATATTCATATTTATTGATACACATACATACATATATATATAAACCCATTCAAATGATAGTTTATTTTACATTTATGAATTTCAAAAACTTGTTTGTTTCGCCATTGTAACATTTTCTGTTTTCATGTTATTGGAGCGGAGGTTCTTACTAAGTGGAAAGCATTGTCCTCCTATCCCTTCTTCCTCAATAGTTATGGCAAATAAAAGTATGTTTAAAGTACTGGATGTTGTGTACATCCACACAAAATAGCTGGCGAAATGACGTAATTATGACGTTTTGTTATACTCACTAGTGGAGCGAGAACAACTTTTGTTTTGCGCTCGTGAAAATTCATTTGTAAATTTCAAGTTCACACGAAATGTTAATCACCGAGGTGTTTGATCTCACTAGTGAGGGGAGAACGCAACATATTTTTTACCGATTCCTATTATAATTAGACGTTAGGGGTGTAATACGTGCTAAGTTTAACATATTGTGCTGTCACTAAACCAAAAACAAAACTGAAGTTGTTATTTGGTATCAATTTGTTAACACTCTTACAGAGAGACTCAAAATGTGAGTATAAGCAATGCTGAAAAGTATGGTCACCATGACTACTACACCAATCTGATTGTCACGCAGTTCTCAAATAATGGTTGTTGCAACCTTCTCAGCCGCCACTGGTGGCCACATCAGTATCTGGAGTATCCACCTCTCACACGGATAACATCTGCAGTCTCCTCCTCATGCTGGCAATAAAAAGTCTAATTCGCAACATAGGGATCCTCTGCCATTCCTCATGGAGTACCTGTGTCAATTCCTGCAAGTTATGGACAGGAGGTTCTCCAGCTTGAACTTGGCGACCGAGATGGTCCCAAAGATGTTCGTTGGGGTTGAGATCAGGGCTCCTTGCAGGCCATGGGAATGTTTCGATGGCGTTGTTCTGCATGTGGGCGATGACTTCTCGAGAACGGTGGGGTCTGGTGTTGCCGTCCATAAATATCGGACGACTGGCAAGGAATGATTATCAAAAGTGGCACAACGGCGGTATCCAGTACTTTATGTTGATAACGTTGACCACTGAGTGTCCCACGTACGGGAATTATGTCCAACTTGCAGTCATAGGAAATACAACCCCACACCATCACAAAGCCACCACCAAAGGGTTCGGTTGCATGGATCATCTCCTGCTGATATGCCTCGTGACGTAGTCTCCATACACGACAACGACCGTCGGTAACGTGTAGGAGAAAGCGGCTCTCGACCGACCAGTGAACTCTGCCCCATGTCCTCAAGTTCCAGTTTTCTCTGAGCCTACACCACGTCAGACGTTCCTGTCTGTGCCTATCCATGAGGAGTGTACATCTGATAGGACGACGTGCATGGAGACCAGCAGCCCAGAGCATCCTCCTGATGGTACTGGTGAAGAGACGAACTCCCACTATCCATTGTACTCGCAGTTCTTAGGCATTGGTAGTGAGCTTGCATCTTGCCTGGCGAATTAGGGCTCGGCGAGTGGCCTTCCTAGGTCTTCCAGGTCTTAGACGATCCTTTACGTGACCGATGACAACCTGCTTCCTCACAAGGTGACTAGTTAATCGTGTGATTAGTGTTCAAGGTAGCACCGATGTTGCGAAAGGACATCCCTGCGACATGCATGCCAATAATTTGCCATCTGGTATTTCCAGATATTCTACGTCTTGGCATGTAAAAGGAAATTAATTTGTAGCACTGTCCTCTTACAAATAAGTTCAGCAAATTGTAATGCATGTACTGCAATTTTGAAATTTATATCCCACTGTGCTTTGCCCCTTCGCAGTGCCACAGTTTGAGGCATATGGCTTTTGAGATATTGTATGAAGATCGTGCTTTGCGTGTACATTTCAGTATGCTAGGGTATGGTCGCCGGTTTGAATCATAATTTTTAAAATTGACTTGGGATTCAGGTGGTGCTAAATTAATGCTCATGTGTATATATACGGTACGTGGAGAGTGTATTATCACTAAATTACCTGCATAGTGGAGATTCCACCCGAGCACTAATTGCAAATTTGTTGCAAAGCATAACAAGCACAAGCAAAGTTCCAGCCAGTGGACCTCCGGCGTAAACCCGGGGGTCCACTGCCTGAATCATTGCTTGTTTTTTGTCCAAATGTACAGAATTTGAAAATGATACTTTGGGTGATAACTCCACTCCACGGGTGATTTAGTTACAATCCACTCTCCACGAACTGTACAACGTTTTTCTTACAGTAAATACCACAGTAGTGGTTAACATAATCAACATACTGGATTATCGATCCCATATGAAATACAAATTCATCCTCAAACATTAACATGGTATGTTTATGGTACCGATCTATACTATCCCAAAAAAGAAAGTGTGCATGCTAAAAAATAACACTAAAAAAAGATATATATCATTTTCATTCATGAAAATTTTATTCAATCACAGATGAATCAATTTGTGATCAACACGAGAAATTTCATTACGCTACGACGAATACTCTTGGTGCGATGGAGAGTCAAAGACACTAAGGGTCAAACACAAAAGTCACACACTCAATATCTGGTATGACCTCCGTCTGCATCGACTACTGCTGTGCATCTACGCCTCATGGAAGCGAACAAGTTAGCATGGAATTGGGTTAGGGTAGAGTTAGGTTAGGATTAGGTAGGGTTAGGGTTAGGTTAGGTATGGTTAGGGTTCGGTTAGGGTTAGGGTTCGGTTAGGTTAGGGTTAGGGTTAGTTTAGGGTTAGGTTAGGGTTAGGGTTAGGTTAGGCTAACCCTAACCCTAACCCTACTCTACACCACTGCAGTCGAGCACGACGATGACATAACGTCAAAATTGGACGAATTGCAGGTCTTCGAGGACGTAAGCCATATTCTTTCAGCCGGTTGATTACTGTTTGAGGATGTATCCGTCTCAGGTTAGGGATGGTCCTGGCTGTCGTCGTTAGCGTTTGTTACCGGTTCCGGAGATGCACAACACGGATATACCAATCTTGTGCAGGAGTGATAACTCGGGGTCTCCCTGAGCGGGGTCGGTCTCGAACGTCATCATGTTGTGCATGTCGATGGACTAGCCTGTCTACAGTGTTACGGTGGCAGTTCAAATGCTGGGCAACCTCTCTGTGTGTTCTGCCAGCTCTAATCACACCCAGGGCAAGGAGACGTTGATTCATTGTCAATCTTGGCATGCTAATGTGGAGTCGTTTTAACAGCAGCGCAAGTTTGAATGTGAACGATAGGAAGGCCTTACTTTAGTGTTTAAATATTCAAGGATTCACACTGCTGCATGAATTTTCAGACTCTCCACGTGCAAAACATGCCTTTTCACAAACGCGCAGCACGTCATTTAACGTTAATGCAATTTTAACGGGGAAAGCTGTTTTTATGTTCAATATAACTTATTCATGAACAGGTTAACACTCTTCACACCTACGAAATTATTTTTTTTGGAGTTTGATCAATTTCTGCAATGCACACTTTCTTTTTTGGGCGAGTATATATACATTTTGTTAGAATGTTCGTAGCGATTTAAGCTTGGCGTCTATGACTTTTGGTATTTTCCATGGGTGAGCCTTTGGATGGGAAAATCTCATCCATGGTGTTAGCTATTTGCACACAATATGAGATTTGCCAAGTTTCTGGAGGAATTACTTACTTCAAGGGTGAAATCCAACCTCGTCCAAATGTCACTGGGGAATAATTTTTCCCACCAAAATACCAGCTGATATCATTTGGGTGTCAAGACTGGTAATGTGCTACCTGATCATCGTTGACAAAATCTAATTAAAGTTTCGAAAAGGGGTGACTAAAAGTGTAGTATACACCAAACTGATATACTGGGAAAACAAACGGCACTTTGCATGAAGACAGCACGAATGTGTTGAAGCGATGAAAAATATTCCGAGATGCACAGGCAGGGGCCATGACATTGATTCTTATATGACATGAGGTTGTATTACGTTGGTTGGTGACATACGTCTGCACGTATATCAACCTGAATATACTCGTCTCAGCAGAGAGGAGGTGGGAGAAATATTCAGCTCTTTTGCATGCCCGTTGATAGCGGAATGGAAATGTTTTGTTCCAAAAGTTAAGTTGTTACACAGTTCTCACAAAAGCAATATTACAGTTTCCCACTCCGGCTAACACACGTGCACACTTTTTGAGTTCTATTTTGTTACATACTTTTAAAGACAGTCCGTCTGTTCACGAATAATTAGTCGATATGTTTTATAATACTTGTATTTAATACTCACCATGTATTTATATCCGGTAACTGATTGTTGTATCCGTCTCTACCAACCAACCAATATGTTGTCATCAAACCCTTCCCCTGAAAGGATTAAATTTTGGTTCAAAACATACAACACAAACAGTGTTTTTATTTTTTCAATTTTGTTCTTTCCTTTTTCTCTAACTTTTACTTTTAACTTTGTTTTATTAAACTCACAAATACGTGGAATTAGAGGTTTCTATTTCTATTTCGTCCCCTGAGTTCCAATGTGGTCTTAGTGCCTACTGGCACATATTACACATTGGAACTCAGGGAACGATTTTCAGCTACCGCTAGCGATTCAAATTGTGATTGCATTGCACGATTTGTGGAAAATCCCAGTGAAATTTCCCTTCTATTTAAAAATAGTCCGTCAACGATTTCCATTCCGCACATATGTGCCAAACAGATTTTCATTTTTCACATGGTTTGGTGTTGCTGGAGATGGAGATTACATAGAACAGGCGTGTAATAAATTAGCTTTCGACTGTCATTTTATATATCCGACCCACCAATCCATCGGCCTTAAGTTCGCTCTGAAACAGTGTAGATTCAGTCAAGCCAAATAAAAACTGCCGATGTTTACATCATCTCAAGGAAGCTTTACATAATGAAAGATAAAGAAACTGCACCTATAATTTAAATTTATATTGATTTTATGACTTGAAAATGAGGGTTTAGGTATATGAAATCAAAATTGAATAACTAATTTTTTTCATTTTTTGTCTCAAAAACAGAGGTTATGACCCCTCGTTGGAACGAGCTCGATGAGCTTGTTCCAACGAGAGGTCAAAACCTATGATTTTGAGACAAAAAAATAAAAAAATAATGAAAATTAATTGGAGATTTTTTAGATTAGCGCTGGCCGGTTTTGCTATTACATTGGGTAAAGGGTTAAAATATTTCTCACCTTTATCTGCAACTCTCCTCTACGTTGTGTGACAAATCCACCTAAACACTCCAACACGTCATTGGTAACTTGACTAATCTGAATTCTCATGCCTGCAAAGATACAGTTAGTTGCAGTTATTCTTAAAAAGAGATTACAGTTAATCTACTGAAGATGTGTCAAGCAAAGTGGGTCGCATTTCTCTAAACTTGTGTACTAGCGGAAAAAAGAAATGCGTTTTTTTTTCTGTGGTAAATATTTCAAATCTGTTATGGATTATTGTTTCATTGTTTGTATTTTCATGTTATTTCTTCATTACTGAATAAATTTTGACGAGTGTTGTTGTCTTAACACAGACAGCATTTGTTTAGATAACGTTCAGACGAGGGTACCCTACAGTTGAAGCTAGAAGTCCTGTCATGAAATGCGCACAAATAGCACGTCGATCTGCGCGTTAATCTACGCGTTATGATCATAGTGAGGCTGTCAAATTCTGTACGTATGGCCTGTACACAAGCAATGTTTCAGCCAATGCCTGTGTTTGCTATGAGTAACCAGGAGAACCTGTCGTGTTTTGGATGCAATTCGATATGGCAACTGCGCGCAATTCATACGCGCAATTAAGCCTAGATAAGCGCACAGTTTGTAACAAGACTTCTCGTTTTAACTGTACGCCATTTCCTGATCTAAATCAATAGCGGGTGTGCCCACCTCGGGCTTCAATCGCTGCTCTAACTCTTCTTACCATTGTCCCCATCAAGTTGTTTATGGTCATTTGTGGGATGTTATTCCACTCCTGAAGAAGGACCAGCGTGAGCCGAGCGACTTTGTTTAGGACGTTTACGCGCTTCCTGGCCCTTCTGTGGGACAAATCTGAACTACAGGGTGGCTAATCGAGAACTGGGACATTTTTTAGGTTGAGGAAGTCACGATAAACACTAGCATCGTGCGGCCTCGCATTATCCTGCTGCAACGTAAGGTTACGCGCATGGATAAGTGAAAGGACGTGAGATATGAGGATCTGATCCAGATATCTTACGGTTGTTAGATATCCCTGAATGACCTCGAGAGGTATCCCCCCCCCCCCCCACACTCCAAACCATAACAGACCCTTCCCCGAATCTGTCGTGTTCCTTAATGCACGCGTCAGAATATCGCTCACCTCAACGTCGATGGCAACGTTGTTGTCCATCTGAACTGTAAAGCGTGAACCGAGACTCGTCAGTGAAGAACACATGTCTTCAGTGGGCCAAGTGAAATCGATTTGGTGCATGTGCCTGCCGCCATTGCAATCGACGTTGGCGTCGTCTAGGTGTAGGTTGCGGACCAACGTTGGGACGTCGCGGTCTTAGGTTTAACTCCCACAACCAATTCATAACTGTTCTTGGACACATTCAGCAACCGTGACTGCTTACAAACCGTCGCCGTCTAAAATCGGTTGCAGAGGTGTGAGAGACGTATGCTTCTATAGTGACGTGACGACGTAACGCGCGGACGTCCGCCCTTGGAACGGTCAGCTAATCTTCCTGTGGCTCCGAGACCCCCAACTAAATGAGCTATCGTTGACTCATGGGTCACAAATTGCCGGGCTAGGAGACGTTGCTATTGGCCCTGCATAATTAGAACAATAGCCCTACCCCTATCATCTTCGGGCATTCGCGGCAAACTGTAAACTCCACAAAACGATGGCTGGGGGTATAATGAAGAAGTTGAAGGTGTGGGTGTAGGATATGTGTGTATTGGGTGATACGAGCTAGAGGGTGTTAGTATGCTTGTTAGTAAAATTGAGGAAGTAGTATGGGATTCCATCTAACATTTCCTCTTTTAGTGCTGGCAGGAGAGACATGCAGGAGGAAGAGAGCAGATAGGGGAGCATGGTGATAATAGAAGACATCAATGGATCAATCAAATCTTCATTTTGCAATGTATGTCATACAAAAAGAGCAACATGAAGCATTGGATATGCCCTCACCTGCAATATTATGGCTAGCTCATGCTGCTCATTGGATTTCTTCAGATAGCATCAATGTGCTCCATTTTGAACAAACATATGAACACAAATGCAGCCTAAAATCGTTAAACTGCCCTTGCATACCCATTCAACTTTTGTGATATAAACATTAATTAGTTTCTGCTGCCAATCAATAAACATTATTCCCTTGGACAAAAACAACAATGAAAAAGTTCATAGGCGCCGTTTTTTTTAAATCTAATAAGGGGCATAACTGTAAGAAAACATTCACGAAACAGACAATATGTGAATGTCCTTTCCCCCATACTGGTTTATCGTCCGCTTGCCATGCCAAATGACATGATAACCCGACAACTAGTGCACGAGTTATAAAACAAAACTTTGATATGGACTGTTTTGTGTAAGTAAAACAAAGGGCATAACTCTGGTATGTATGTGTGGACAAAACTGGCCATTTGTAGTTATCATTGCCAAAATACATCAAAATTAGACAACCTATACAGAACATCCGTACAAAAAGTACAACAAGAACCACACCTCTGATACGCATGCATGGACGAAACCCACAATAGTTAAATATCCTTTCCCCCATGTTAGTCTGTCACCAAATGATAGAACATAAAAATCCATCAATTCTGGTACTTATACGTGGACAAACTCTCAAAACGTGGATGTCCTTTCGCTCAGGCAGGTCTCTCAGCATACTAAAGGACATCAAATTCTGCCCACCCATGAGGTATAATGCAAAACGTTTGTATGAAAATGTTAATAAGTGTACCAAGAGCCATAACTCTGATACATATGCACGGACAAAACCAGCTGTATGTTGATATTCTTTTCCCCACGCTGGTCTCTCACCCTTCCGGGGGACATTAAAATCCGACAACCGATGATTGTGTTATGATGCAAAACGTTCGTACAAAAAGTTTTCTAAGTGCAACAAGAGTCAGAATTCTGTTTTTTTTTGTGGTCGAAACCCACAATATGTGGATGTTCTTTCAGTATTATCCTTTCTACCTGCTGGTCTGTTACCATTCCAAAGGACAATAAAGTCTAACTATCGATGCTTGAGTTATAATGCAAACTGTTTATATGGAAGTATGGCATTACGGCCGGAGCCGTCAACCATATGCTCACCGAAACCTCTCCTACGAAGGTCTGGGGCTTAATAAATATAAAAAATATAATTTAATCATTTGCCCCGCCTCTGCGCGTTTGATTGGTTGAAAGCATACAGCGTGAAAGTCGTCAAAATCGTATAAACCAAATCACGTCATGATTTGAAATGTCGCTACACGTTCGCACATCTGACCCAACTTTGACTATGAAAGCCCCGCCCACTCAATCCAACCGTCACCATGAGGGCGTGACGGCAGACTGATAGATGGATAACAAGCTTGTAAACAAAGATCAATGATCGATTTTTCATCGCCTACAGTCAGCGAGAATATAATGATAATTTCTCAGGAACAATTGAATTTCATAAAATATACCGAAGTGGGAGACGAATAAAAGATCCTATACCCAAACATGATTTTGGGGGAACTTAAAAAAATGTTTTTAATGATATTGTTACGTGACTTGCTAAATATCTGTCGTCTGCGATCGAAAATCAAAACAACAAACAATTTGACAATGATTGACGTGATCTGTTTGTGGCACACTTTCCTAAGTTTGACTGTTGTCTTATGCGAAAATTAAAAGTTTTTCGTTCACGTACACATAGTTTTTATATTTTAATATTACAGCCGGATTAAATTATAATTAAATTAATCATAACTCGCTACGCGAGTTATGAAGCTTGTGCTGAAAATTTTCGGTTTATATCGCATAAACCGAAGGAAAACAACAGTTATTTCTTAAATAAATTTACAGTTATATCAACAAAACAGTCCACTTTGGGCCACATGTACACGTACTTAACCCTCGTGTTGTGCGTACTATTCTTTGTTGACTGTCGTCAGTCATCACAGAATAAATTACAGTTATATCAACAAAACAGTCCACTTTGGGCCACATGTACACGTACTTAACCCTCGTGTTGTGCGCACTATTCTTTGATGACTGTCATCCTGCTCTAATGATACGATAGGACTCACTACCAATGCCTTCAAAATTAGGCAGCGAAGATATACACGATTTACTAAACTTGACTTCATACCTATGGTGTGGTCGTGATACTGAAAGTGATCTCAAACATGAGGATAAATAAGTAAATAATCAGTTCCAAGTTGCATGATGTTCTGGCATTTTAGTAATATAGGCGGCGAATATTCATTGAATGCGTAGCGATACGGTAGTGTATTTGGATCTTATAAAGTCGCTGGTAGAAGTATAACCAACAAGTATAACCCTTTATTTACATCCTTGTATTCATATTACAATTCTACTGTTTTATTACCAGACCTCTCTTTCAAACCTTGTGCGCACACAGTGCACAATCGGGTGTCATTAATAGTGTTCATTCTAATCAATATCTTGAACGAGCCCATGGAGAGTACCTTTACTAATTCCGGTCACCTGTACTGCAGTCTCATAAATATAATGCTCAACACTTTGTCACCAAATTTTTTATTCATTGTGTGGTCTATCGATGGCTGTTAAATTTAATTTCCACGAAATGATTACCGGACTGAAATGGTTGAGTTCAGAATTTCCTGAACAACAGAATGAATACAAATTGAGCGACCGGTTTTCCAGTCCAGAAACAAGATATGTCATACTTTCATTTATTTATTTATTTATTTATTTATTTATTTATTTATTTATTTATTTATTTATTTGTGTTTAAGGTCACATATTTCTGCACAATGTCTAATCGTGATCTCGACAGTTTTACGGGTGGAGGAAGCCGGAGTACCCGGAGAGAACCATCGAACAACGGCGAGCAACTGTCAGCTCCCCAACATACTAACTCCACACAAGCAGGGTTAGCATTGGTTGAAGGCAGGGCACCATCGACGTGCTGTACGCCTTAGTACACAACGTCACCGTGCCCCACGTGGGCAATGGGGGTGAAGTGTCTTGCCCAAGGACACAACGCAGTTGCCGCAGGTGGGATTCAAACCGAGGACCTCTCGACCACCTCTACCTACTGAACCACCGCGCCCCCATACTTTCATTTAGAAGAATGGCTGCTGAGTTAAAGTAATGGGTAGACCAATCAATATTTTCAACGTGCAGCCCCGGTGCTGCACGTTGACAATATTAATTGGTCTAACCCCAAATAATAAATATGGACTCTTCCTATTGCTGTCAATGAACTGACATGGAAGATACCACCAGGGTTTAAAAGGTTAAAACAATTCAGATGCAGCTGAAAGAACAAGGTCTCCCTTAAGAACTCTCAAAACAAAACAAAAATACAAACCCGTGTGCAGTTACTGTAACTGTAGACATTACTAACGAGTTTGCAAGTAAAGAGGTTATTTTACTCGTGATATGAATTGTGGCAACAATTGCAAATCATCTGCCCCTATTGCCAATAACTAATTGTATCGTGGGAAGTTGAGGAAAAAATTATACTAAGAACCACACATAATTGCAATAATTTGTAGGTTTCAAAATACACAATTCGGCAGTGTTAAGGTTGAAGCTATAATCTTTAACATAACAGCAGGATGGTAGTATCGTGCGGTCGGTAAATATGCTTCCCATTATTTTTACGTTGTAAAATGTATCTTTCATAGCTCAAAGGTATCACGGTGAAACACGATTATCGAAAGAAACCTTCGTCTGGTTAACCCAATCTTCAATGAAAATGGGATCCGCTGGTCATTTGTTTTTTCAAGTCACTGAATTGACATTGTCTAGAAGATGACTGCCATGGAAATTCAAGATGGCTTCCATGGAGACCATAATGGATATGCAGATATTCCTATCACGAGATGATCCAAATAAAATGAATCTTAATTTACTGTTTTAGCTAGTTGGGCGGAAATCAGTTTCTGATAAGTGTAACGGTAGACGTATAGCAAAGGAGAACAGACTGGCTATGAAAGGTGACTTTCCGCGAGCCAACACAAATTCACCACAAAAGGTGTCTGTTTGCCAACTGTTTTTTCAAAAGGTACAGAGTGGGCAGAAAGAAAAAAAAAACTGTCAGAACCAAAGGCAGAGGCGAAAAGACAGAAGCACGAAACTGGCATATTATAATACCCCTATTGTGATTTATGATGAATTCGATTTATAGCTTGTTACAATGCAGAAAGTTGGAACGAAAGTAGAGCTGAAACGGTTAGGGGTTTTTCTTGATCGCTTAATCACGTGGATTAACCTTGGTTAACCGATTAATCACTTGTCCAATAAGATATCTGAATAATTGCCATACCGTTGATGATTTACAGAATGAACCCTTTACCCAAAATAACAAACAAAACCGACTAGGCCTAAAAACAAAAATCTCCATTCAAATGTATTGTGTTTCAATTTTTGTCTCAAAAACATAGCTTATGACTCCTCATTGCAACGAGCTCGTTGAGCTCGTTCCAGTGAGGGGGTCATAAACTATGTTTTTGAGACAAAAATCGAAACTTTTTAGTTATTCATGAATTTATTTTGCAAGTATCGCCTGCTACCCGCAATGGGTAAAGGGTTAAGAACGACCATTTCCAGCCACTGATACAGTATAATGAACATGCAAGTAAACAAGTATGTCAGCAAGTAACTTGCATGCTTTAATCTGTCTCATATAATTGGTGTGAGTCAGTGTGACAATGTTTGCCTGTTTTGGAGCAAGTGTGTTCCTTTGTTAACCCATATAACAGAGTAGTTCAAAAGTAACGGTTAATCGATCAATTACTTTTTGGATCGATCAAGATGTTGATCATTGCTTAATCGATTAATCGGTTAACCATTTGAGCTCTAAACGCCAGAAAACCCTGCCGGCTTGTTCAAACTCTACAGTGATAGAAATTATCAGGTTTCATTTCTTGCATGTCAAGCCTCTCTGTTTACTTTTAAGCTTTTACATTTTTACTTCCAGCCCAATAATTTATTATGACAAGTCTTCAGAACAATTTACGTGTCCTCCAATTTGTGTTGACACAGCCTGTGTATCTGCAGTGGCATATTTAGGCCAAGGACGAGAACCACGCGTTCTTTACAATCTGTGTAGCGCAGACACAATTTTGTAGAGAACAAAATGATAATAAATGGCAAAGATGGTGCATATTGTCGAGTTTCGTCCGTGATTTATTCATTTATTTATTGGTGCTTAACGTCACATCAGCAGCTAAGGCGGCTATATCGTGACGATGTAAAATAGGTATTTTTAAAAAAGACCATTATCCATCATAAAGTAATCAAAAACGAGGAAATGTGAGAAATAAAACGATGGAGTGAACACAGTAATGAGAAACTGAACCAGTTGTTCAAAAAATGCTGTGTAAATCAACCTGTTAAAAGAGAAGAGTGGATGAGAATTTAAAAGAATAAAACAATTTTAAAATTTCTTTAAGAAAGTTGATTACGTTCAAAAATGAGAGAATTTTGTGCGGGCTCGTACAATACGTGGAGAGTGTATTATCACTAATTCACCCGCAGAGTGGATATTCCACCCGAGGAATAATTGCATATTTGTTGCAAAGCATAACCAGCACCAGCAAAGTTTCAGCCAATGGACCTCCGGGTTAAACCCGGAGGTCCATTGGCTGAAACATTGCTTGTAATTTTTGTCGATATGTACAAAATTTGAAAGTTATAGCTTGGGTGATAACTCCACTCCGCGGGTGATTTAGTTACAATCCACTCTCCACGTACTGTATAATAAAATAAATCTCTTAGAGATTTCAACTGTAAAATACTGCCATCTAACATAATTCAAATCAGTAGGTGTAGAAGAATGTGCTTCACTAACAACACCTGCTTGCAGAGAACACACTCTGCTAGAGACAATGGATTCTGATTTTGGACTTAGTGTTGTAGCTGCTAGCTGGCTATCATTATACCTCAAGAATAGACAGCAGCGTGTATCAATAATTGGTAATCTGTCAAAAGACTTCCATCTTGAATGTGGAGTCCTACAGAGCAGTTGCCTTGGTCCTGTTCTGTCTCTATTCTATATTTCAAAAATGTTCACCATCATTGAATCTCACCTGCCTGGCGTCCATGGTTATGCTGATGACACACAGGTCTATTTCTCTTTGCGACCATCAATCAAGGATCAAACTAAAGCTCTAGAAACTATTGAATCATGTATTTCGGACTTTCGCACATGGATGTTTTCAAACAAATTAATGATAAATGATGATAAGACTGAATTCCTAATAATTGGTTCACGACAGCAACTCACTAAAGTTGACATCAATTCAGTGAAGGTAGGAGATTCCGCCATCAGTGCAAGTAACAGTGTTCGTAATCTTGGTGCCTTCTTCGACTCTACCATGTCTATGGACAGACATGTTACAAATATGTGCATAAAGGCTTTCAGGGGTCTATACAAAGTTAAACAGATAAGACAGTTCCTCACGAATGACTTCACAAAACCCTAGTTCATGCCTTTGTAACTTCACATTTGGATTATTGTAATGCCTTACTGTTCAACCTTCCACAATATCATTACTCTCGCCCGCAGATTGTAGTAAATACATCAGCCCGAGTGGTATGCAGGGTATCTCGATCCCAACACATCACTCCTGTTCTGAGGGATATGCATTGGCTGCCAGTCAATTACAGAATAGTTTTCAAAACTTTATTATTAGTTTTTAAGACACAAAACAACATGTCTCCACCCTACTTAGAAGAACTCCTTAATACCAAGAATGTGTGTCAATACAACCTGAGGTCCGATGGTAAAATGCTACTGCATGTTCCAAAACATAGGTGTAAGACATTTGGAGATAGGCCATTCTCATTTGTTGGCCCTCACTTGTGGAATAATTTACCAAAACACCTAAAAAGACTGTCAAATGTCAACCTTTTCAAGAAAGATCTCAAAACATACCTGTTTCAAAAACCCTATAAGTGACGTTGTGGATTGTAAGATACTGTATATATTCCGTTCGTATATTTGCACGAGTTCAGTAACATGTACAGCGCCTTAGAATATGGTTCTACATCTTCTGAACTATAATTTTGTCGCTATATAAATGGGTTTCTTATTATTAATATTATTATACTACCCTCTAACAAAAAGGAATGTCTTGTATGACCAATATGATATCGTGTCAGAATCACATGCTCTTGTCTACAAAGGTTGCTGGAAGGATAATTATTATTGATAGTAAATCGAAAGCGACAGAGCTTGTTATTTGTCGCCTCATTCCGCCTGCCAAACAAATTTCATGTAGTTAATGATATGTGGCTTAGAATCACTGAACAGAATTTTAAAAATCAGTGATTGGCTTGTTTAACCCATTGATACTTTTGTGCGTCTTATGACGTACGAAATCAAACAGCGCGTTGATACTTTGTGGTCATTTGTTTTGTTACTATTTTTCGATTTTTTTAAAGTTTAAACCTCAATTCTTATTTTCTCCTGAATAGTGCTCAGTGACAACCGTTGAGCCAAATGTTATCGCAGGTTGAAATACTAATATAATCCTGCTGTCAAGACTTCTTAACTGGACGAGTGCTAGAAGCCACTATCAGGGCTTTCAAAAAATTAGGATACCACTCATACCAGAGCAAAAGCCAACACTTTCCTTACTTATATTTCATATTCAGTCAAACACAAATATATTTTGTTGATATAAATTTATCTTATTACAAATTATTGGAGAGTGCCTGTGGGCACTCTCCAGTCATTACTAATAAAACAAGTTTTGAAAAACAAATTCAGACCGCCAAAAATAATCTAGAACTCAACCAGTTAATCACTAATCTGAAAAATATCTTGTTATTTGTACTTCCCGACGTCTGATGTCGCATTTCGGAAAACGTCGAGGAACTGACTTCCCAGTGACGTTTGAACGTCAGTATAATTAATGTCACAAAGGGTTAAAACCTGTTTTGATGTACCTGGTGTTACTGGAGATACCAACATGTCCAGGTAACCAGCAAAACACGATATCATATTTCAGACATGAGAGTAGTCAACTTCTCACAAAGTTCCAAAATGAGAGGGCTCTTCAACCTGGGGTTGAGTGATGCAAGCAAAGAGGAAAGAGAGTCGGACAAAATAATGGACCCCCTTTCCTGTACAGCCTCGATGTGTTCAAACGCAAATTGTAAGGCTTTAACTTCAGCTGTAAAAATAGAACTATTGTTTGGTATTCTGATTGAGGTGATTCGATCACCAGTAACAACAGATGATGTTACTTTGTCACTATCTTTAGATCCATCTTTATAGATCCTTGTATACTCTGTACTATAGTTGGACTTTATTTCGGCATAATTTTGTTTAAACTGCAAAGAATTTTTGTCAGCCTTTTTGGTAGAAGCAAGGTCCAAAATAACAGTAGGTTTTTAAGACGCCATGGGGGAACATGTGCTTTACGGATTTTTATTACAGAAGCAGATTCAATCGTGGCGAACTCCATATGGGGCCTAGTTTCAGTTCTTAAATGAGGGATTTGTGTCTGGTGTCTGTTGAAAATTAAACATTTTGAGGATCCGAAACACAATTATAAGCATGGATGGATTAGCTAAAAGTTTAGATACATATTGGAGAGACAGTTTATTTCGGCGCTTATCAAGGGGAGGCTCCTCTGCTTCAACAAACATTGAATCTATTGGTGATGTTCTGAAAGCACCAAGGCTGATTCGAATGCCACTATAATTATGAATGTCATCAAGAGGTTTGAGATATGCCTTTTTTGCAGAACCGTAAACCACACAACCGCAATCTAATTTAGATCTAATAAGGGATCTATATAGATGGAGTAATGTTTTGGGGTCAGCACCCCAATCAGTGCTACCAACCACCTTAAGGATGTTAAGTGCTTTTTCCATTTCACTCTTAGTTTTTTTTTCATATGAGAAGTGACGTCCGCGATTTAAAGGAGTGAAACGCAAGCATTTTTTCAAGCCTGGCCAGCATGGATAATACAAATAATGTCTTACGTCAACAATCATATACATTGTGGGAGGAGAGATTTCAAATCATAAACCCACAATGCATTGTTTGAAGTCAAAATTTCATAACAGCCATGTATTTACAGTTAAAACTAGAAGTCCTGTCATCAATTGCGCGCAAACACCTCGCCATTTAGTGTGTTTATCGGCGCGAAAGGCTATCAAATTCTCTACGCAACCTATGCACAAGCAGAACATTGCTTGTGTTTGCTGTGAGTAATGACAAGACTCTGTGGTAATTTGGGTATTTTCAATAGGAAAACTGCGCGCAATTCCTGTGCGAAGTTGTGTCAAGATCAGCGCGCAATTCATGACAGGACTTCTAGTTTTAACTGTAGTTGAGCGTCATAATTCAGTCTCGGATAATGACAAGTTGCATCCTGGTCGCAAAATAGAATCCTCATACTGCATCGACTCATTTAAATGACATTCTTAAGAGGTTTGATACATGTAAATTTTTTTATGATATCCGTTTCAGTGACAGTATCTATTTGGTTTCATTTCTTGCATGTCAAGTCTCTCTGTTTTACATTTTACTATCTAACTTTTTCTGCCATTGTGCGATTTTGTTTAATAATAATAACAGTTTGGCCGGCTGCTGATTTGTCGCGGTTCTCGGATGAGAAGGCCTTGGTTACTCCTGTACTCCCAACTGCCTCCCTATTCCCACGCTTCTTCTCTCCACCCAACACTCGGAGACGAACTGCTTGATGACATCCCTTGCCCCATTCTTCCCAATCTCTCCGACTAGCATATTAACCCTCTCCTTTGAGTCTCCCTCTAACCACATGTCCTTCATTCTCCCATCCCACTTCCCCATTATACTCCCAGTGAATCTTATTCTTTTAGACTGGTATTTTGGGCATTCTAGAAGAAAGTGTTCCAGGGTCTCCACCACGCCCAAATTACACATCTGGCACTCCTTTTCACTGTTTTTCCCAATTTTTCCCCTCAGCTCCAGGGACAGCAACCTCAGCTTGAACAACAGTGACCCCCCAAAGTTGCCATTAAGGTACTCTTCAAAACCAGGATTCTCTTTATCACGCAGGCCACCCAAAGATCTCTTTGCTTTGACCCCCTCTCGCCAATTAATGTTACCATCCCCCGTGACCCTTTCTCTGACGATTTGCTTTACCCTGGTTTGCACCAACGTCTAGGTCCGAGATCTCCAATGAGTAGTTCCCTATTAGTTCCCTTACTTGGACCATCCATCCTGTCTTGATATCCGAGTTGAAAATTCGCAAGAACATTACTTTACACCATCGGCTGTCGGGGAGATTTACCAAATAATTAAGATAACCGAGTTTCAATAAGTCTATCCTGTCCTTGATCCTCATCCACCCAAGTTCACCCCTGATTGCTTCGAGTGCTGCGGCATTACTCGACCCCGTTGTCCATCGGCCTGCCTCGTTGTGCAGGATTTCCAAGCTCTTTAGGGGTACCACTTCCGTTCCATATGTTATACTTGGCAGATTCACCATTTCCCAAATGGTTTTCCCCACGAAAACCTTATTGAAACTGTTTCTCATTATAAGTTTCATTTGGTTAAGGATTCGCCTCCCCTTCAGAATCAATTTATTTGTGTGGTTTCGGTAGATGCCTCTTCCTGTGATGCTTATATTTACCCCAAGATACTCGTAGTCACCTGTCTCTCCCACACTAAGAAGTTTGCTGCTACCTTCCGGAATACAGAACTCCCCCACTCTCCACCTTCGAGTGGAGTCCACTTTGCGGCCTACGGGTATAACTTTGCTCTTCCTTTCATTAAGTTCGAGTCTCCATTTGCTCCCATATTTCCCAACAATTCCCAGCATTTTCGCTAGCCCCTCTTCGCTTTCTGACACTAGCACCATATCGTCTGCAAAAAATAGCCCTGGGATCTTCAAGTCCCCAACTGCTACTCCCTCATCGCTATGCAGGAGTTCATCTCCTAAACCTTTGATGTACAATGCAAAAAGAATTGGCGAAAGGATACACCCCTGTTTTAGGCCTATCTCCACGGGCACGCGTTTTGTTGTTACCCAGGTTAAGTTCACTCTGTACATCTTTATATAATGCTTTCATAATTCCAACAAACTCGCCTCCCAAGCCAGGAGCCTCAATCTTGCGCCACATACCCTCCCTCCATACTTTATCGTATGCCTTTTTAACATCCAAAAAGGCCATAAACATCTTTTTCCTTTTTGCTTTTGCGGATTCTATCATTTGGGATAGCGTGAAAAGGTGGTCAGTGACTCTCCTTCCCTTCCTGAAGCCATTCTGGATCTCTCCCAAGAAACCCTTCTCCTCAATCATCTCCTCTAGTCTCCCATACAGGACTTTACAGAAAACTTTTCCAATGTTGCTACTGACAGAGATCCCTCGATAGTTATCCAAAACGTCCTTTTCCCCCTTTTTGTGAATAAATGTGACTTTACTTTCTCTCCACTCCTTTGGGACCTCTTGTTTTTCTATGGCTAGATTGAATACGGCAGTTAGGCTTTCCACGAGTTCCTCTCCCCCTTTTTTGATAAACTCGTTAGGAATTTCATCCACTCCTCCCGCTTTTCCATTCTTTAATTTTGGTATCACCTTTCGCACCTCCTCCGTTTTAATTTCGATGCACACGAAATTCGATAGATTTTCCTCGACCTGGTTCGGACACTCCGGTGGGTTCCCGATTCCCCATCGCTTATTGTTTACCTTTTTCCAGAGCTTGAGTAGTTCTAATGCGATTTGATCTTGATCGTCTGTAACTCTGCCATCTACTTTAATACTCTGTGGGTTACTTCCTTTGTTACGTTTATTCACCCATTTCCAAAATACGTTCGAACTCGACCCCCCTGTCATTTTTATCGTTCTAATAAGACTGCTATTTCGCACTCTGCGATTCTCGTCTTTAATCTTGTTTACATTATGTCGTGCTTGTTGGTATTCTTCCTTTGCTACCGTGGCCTCGTTGCTTTCCGCCCCCTTAAGTTTTCTACTTCTCCTGTATGCAGCACATTTAGCTTTTAGTATTACAAAATGAATAATTATTCTCCCTTGGGTCGCAAAGTGGCGAGACTACTATCCGGTATTCCTAGGACAGATATTCCACTGAATGATAACACCGGTGAACAGTGAGTTCTACTCAAGTTATTGATTTCATTCGATACATAGAGGATATGCAATGAGTGTTTTTTTCATATGATATTTATGAAACGAGTCTAAGAATTTTCCGTTTTGGCGAGCCTCTGGCGAGCTCAAACGGAAAATTCGGACGAGTTTCACAAATATTATATGAGAAAAACACTCATTTCATATTCTATTTATCATATGACACACACACGCACAAATTAGCCACTTAGTATGACTTTTTAACCCATCACCTAACTTGAGTTGCAGACGGCACTTGAAAAAACATCCTCGTATAACTAAAACTTTTCATTTTTTGCTTCCAAAACATAAGCTATGACCCCTCATTGGAACGAGCTCGTCGAGCTCGTTCCAATGAGGGGTCATAACCTATGTCTTGGAAGCAAAAAGTGAAGATATAAAAAATTGAATGGCGTTTTTCTTGTAGGTAAAAGATTAATACAATATAACCCACCCTAAATAGGACAGGTAACGTAAATTTTCCCTTCTAAAATTATGCAAATTATCACCCAGTTGTATTTTGTTTAGCCAATCAAATTGTCCAGTTTTGAAATTGACCAATAAAAGCTCCCAACTCTAATTATGCAAATTATGAAAATGTGGCCCAGTTTTATTTTGTTCAGCCAATCAAATTGTCTAGTTTTGAAATAGACCAATGAAATTGACGGAAGGCTTTATTTATCACTGATTAATATGAAAACAAAATATCAAATCTTTTTAAAGTGAACAAAACGGACGAGTCATACGATAAACATACATAGTTTAACTTGTGACGGTCAGTTGTTTGAATACTCGTAGTTTTTTCTACCCACCCTTTCAATCACCATTTCATTTTTCTCAAGTCAAGGCCTTTATGGATGCAAACAAATTTCGTTATTTCGTATTGGGAATTCTAGTTTAATCCAGTCAGGTGAACTTATACATACAATCTCGTCAATTTATTTGTGTTATGTGTTGTATAGGGGAGCGCGGTGGTTCAGTGGTAGGCTGTTAGACAGTTCGATCCCCGCCCGGGACGACCCGCGTTGTGTCCTTGGGCAAGACACTTTATCCCGGTTGCCTACATGGGGGCACGGTCGTGTACCAAGGCGTACTGCACGTCGATGGTGCACATGTCTTCAACCGCTGTAACCCTGCTTGAGCGGAGCTTGAACAGAGTTAGAATGTTGAGGAGCTGACAGTTGCTCGTCGATGCTTGGCGGTTCTCTCTGGGTACTCCAGCTTCCCCCACCTGTAAAACTGTCACGGTCAGGATTAGCCATTTTGCATAAGTATGTGACCTTAAACACCAATAAATAAATACATAATGTGTTGTATACATGTTTGTATATGTGAGGCATGTTTTATGTATGTGCTGCCGCTTTATACTAATGTATGTATGTTTTGGATTTTTCAATGTCAATAATGTACAAATATAATGATGCCCTAATAAATTAAGTAGCACTAAGTAATTTCATTTGTTTGTGACAGGGAGAGTAATTTGGTAATCTATTGTGAACTATTTAGGCATCCTCCCATTGATGTGGAAACAGTCTGACAGTGACGGATTTATCCCAAGGGGGAGTATGGTGTCTAATGTAGCATCAGTTTTGTGTCTGCAGAAAATAGATGTTGATAAATGGCAGTTTGAAAATTTGTTGAGTTCCATATACAAATGCCGCATGTCTTTACACAACTTCATTGATAACAGTCAGCGCGATTTTCAAAAAAATTCCAACACTGCCAATCAAGTTTTATTATTTTTTCTTCAATTTTTATCGACAAAACATAGCTTATGATTCCTCATTGAAACGATCTCCAAGAGATCGTTCCAATGAGGAGCAATAAGCTATGTTTTGCATCCGGAAATGAAATATTGTAGTTATTCACATTTGTTTCTTGGAATTGTCGTTGTCATGTCGACTTACGTTAAGAAGTAACATTTCAATTACTTAGACCATTTGAGAATACAAAAAAACCCAAATGATCGTCAAAATACTTTAGCTTGAAAAACTATCAATCGTTGTGAACTGATAAAAGGACATGGATTATGGGTATATGTATAACATTTTGTGTTGTCGCTGGCACTCACATTTTCAAAACAAGTCTGTAAAGACTATAAGACTTTCTATTGAGATGTCCACATTCAACCTTTTTATCCTTTTTGAAGGGGCGCGGTGGCGTTGCGGTAACCGGTTCTTGTCAGATTACCGAAGTTAAGCAACGTCGAGTCCAGTGAGTACTTTGATGGGTGACCGGCCGAGCGATCGATTCGGACTCCCGCGTTGTGTCCTTAAGCAAGGCATTTAACCCCGATTGTCCACATGGGGCGCGATGACTCCTGTACTAAGGCGTACTGCAGCTCGATGGTGCGCATGTCGTCAATCAATCTAACCCTGTCTGTGCTGCAGTGCGGAGTTACGATGTTGGGAAGCTGGCAGCTGCTCGTCGTTGCTCGGTGGTTCTCTCCGGGTACTCCGGCTTCCTCCACCCGTGCATTTGTCACCGACACGATGTGACCTTTGCTGTTAAAATGTCGTTAGACCTTAATAAATAAATAAATACATCATTTTTGTATTCTTGCAAATATAGTTAACCCTTTACCCAACGTAACGGCCAAAACCGGCCAGCGCTTTTTACAAAAATCGCCAATTAATTTTCATTATTTTTTTTCATTTTTTGTCTCAGAAACATAGGTTTTGACCCCTCGTTGGAACAAGTTCGTCGAGCTCGTTCCAATGGGGGTCCTAACCTATGTTTTTGAGACAAAAAATGAAAAAAAATATTTATTCAAGATTTTTTTTTTACAAGTGTCGTCTGCTTTCCATGTTAGGTAAAAGGTTAAAGATCTCAATATAGTTGGATTCACCATAACGTGAAAATAGATGTTGAATTTATCTTAATTGCAGATCAGTCCTTATATTCTGGCTGGTGTAGATACACGGGTTTTATCTTATTATTAATTTCACATAATTTATTGTATTTCATGTTACCATGTTTTCTGTGATAATCAATGGAATCATTGACGTAATTAACCCTTTGTATCTGAGCGGCCACTTTTCCGCCAGAAACATGATACGTCATAACGCCATGAAATAGGATGGCTGTTCAGTATACGTGTGGGGTAGACCAATCAATATTTTCAACGTGCAGCCCCGAGGCTGCACGTTGAAAATATTGATTGGTCTATCCCCAAATAATGAACATAGGCTGTTCTAATTTCTGTCATTGAACTGGCATGGAAGATACCACTAGAGTTCAAAGGGTTAAGTATATGGTAGATTATGTTCATTGTATGTCGATGACGTGTTGATTTGCTACGGCATTAAAATGATGAATGCCATTGAGCGGAAACTTTAGTTGTGTTTAAACAGAGTTCAGAAATGGGCCACAGAAAATGGTTTTAAGTTTTCGAAGACCAAAACGAATTGTGTTCATTTCTGCAGGCATCAAAAGCATCACTTTGGTCCGGAACTGAAAATATATGACAGTACCATTAAAGTTGTATAGAAGTTAAATTCTTGGGTTTATTATTTGACAATAAACTGAATTTCATTTCATCAAACAAATAAGAGTGAGCTACAAAAAGGCACTTAACCTTCTGTTTGTAGTTGGTAGTACTGATTGGGGTGCTGACCAAAAACACCATACCACATCCCAATCAGGGAATTCATACCACATCCTAATCAATCAAACCATTAACTGCTCGATAAACTGGCACAGTCTGAAGACAATGTTATATTGGATATATAATGATAATTATATGGGAGATGACAGGAAGACAGCCAATCTGACTATGTCATCTCCCTGTAGTATACTTTCACACGATTGTAATCTAATATGTATACAGTTAAAACAAGAAGTCCTGTCACGAATAGTGCACTAATCTAGGCTTAATTGCGCGTTGGAATTGTTCGCAATTTCCACATCGAATGGCATCCAAAGCACGGCAGGTTCTCCTGGTTACTCATAGCAAACACATGCAATGTTTCTGCCAATGGACCTCCGGGTTACCCGGAGGTCCATTGGCTGAAACATTGCTTGTGCACAGGCCATATGTACAGAATTTGATAGCTTTACTTGGGCCATAACGCGTACATTAACGCGCATATCAACGTGCTATTTGTGCGCATTTCATGACAGGACTTCTAGTTTTAACTGTATATAAACTGTATAATCAAGCCTGGAAATAAGCAATCTGACATTTGCTGAATGAGGTCCCCAGAGGGTGAATTTGCTGATGGTATCCTATACAGTGGGCTAAAATTCCCCAATTTATCCTCCGCGTACCTCTCTGTTTAGATCTGAAATCTTGATTTAGGTAGAGGTTCACAGAGGGTAAATTTGGTAATGCTACCCTGCTAAGCAGGGTCGCCTTACCAAATTCACCCTCTGGAGACCTCATTCTGCAGATGACAGTCTACTTATTTCCAGGCTTGGTATAATGTATACTGCAAAATAAAGAATCTAATCTAATCTGCTCCATCTGTATAGATCACATGTTAGATCCACATTCGATTAATGTTGTATGGTTTACGGTTCTGAGAGAGAGTTCTACCTACAACCACTTGGTGCAATTCATAATAGTAATATTCGATTTAGCCTGGGTGCTCTTAGAACATCACCAATCGATTGCATGCTCGTTGATCCCCGAGAAGCGTAGAGTTAACCTATCGCTCCAATATGTATCTAAACTGTTGACTAATCTATCAAACTCTGCTTATAATTGTGTCTCAAACCCTTAATATGCAGAATTTTTTAACAGGCTCCAGAAGTATATTCCTCCATTGGAAATTTGACTTCCACACCACATGGAGTTTGCCATACTTGAATCTGATTCGATAAAAAAGAACCATGAACCACATATTCCCTCTTGGCTTCTCAGGAAACCATTTTCATTTTGGATCTTGCTTTCTCAAAGAAACTGAGACAAATTCTCTGCAGCTCAAACATAAATATGTCGAGATAAGTCTAAGTATAGTGTATATAAACGGTCTGAAGATGTTGACAAAATATTATCAGCTGTTGTTAATGTTGATCATGTTATCTCAATCAGAATACCAATAAAAATGTTACCAATATACAATTAGTAAAAACTGTTCTATTTTCACGGTTGAGGTCAAAAATTTACTTCTTGCACTTGAAAACATCGAAAATGTACAGGAAAGGAAGCCGATTATCTTTTCAGACCCTCTTTTCTCCTTACTGGGACATCTACGCTGTTTAGTGAATATCGAAAATTATCTCATGAGATAATTCCCCATACTGACTAAAATAGAGTAGATTTTCTTCTCACAATATGTTACGTGACACTTTACTGCGCAATATGCAGCCCAATTCCACCCCAAATGCGTACGTTTCAAAACAATAAGAAAGATCAGCTGATCGTTCCTTCAAAGCGACGGCATGCGCCGAAGCGTGATGTCAATTATGAAGCTACTGGGGGATATTTCTCGATTTCTATCGAGTCGATGGATATCGAGAAATATCTTTTAGATAATATGCGATAATTAACAGGCTATGGTTTTATAAAAGTTGTATTTTCACGCTTGAGGTAAAAGCTTTACAACTAGCGCTTGAACACATCAAGAATATACAGGAAAGGAGATCGATCATTTTCCCGACTGTCTCTCCTCTTTATCATTTTTCCGACTGTCTCCATTCTTTACTGGCTTTACTCTACTCCAAGTTGAAGAATCCTTTCATTTTGGAACTTCATGAGAAGTTGAATACTGACCAATGTTAAACCGTATTTCGCTGGTTACACCTGGGCATGTGGGTATCTCCGATAACACTAAGGCAGACAGTGTAGCTAAAGAGGCCTTTAACAAGCCTTTCACTGATTTTAAAATTCCTTTCAGTGATTTTAAACCTCATATGAATAAGTACATAAAATTTCTGTGGCAGTAGAGATGGGATGGGACAACAAATAACAAGCTACATCGCTTTCCAGCTACTATTACCGATAAGTATCCATCTAGTAACCTTTGTAGAAAGATCGAGTCGTTCTGACTCGATGTCATATTGGTTATAAAGGACGTAGACGTTCCTTTTCTTAAAGAGTAGTATGCCACCAGAATGTGTTGTCTGTCAATGCCCGTTGACAATTTCACACATTCTATTAGACTGTACTAATTTTAATGACGCCAGATGGTGATTTCTGTGTACCGTCTCTGAAAGAACAATTTTACACAATCACTTTTTATCAGATTCTCTCATTTCTCAAAGAACTCAACATTTTTAACTGGTAGAGTGCTGAGTTTTTTTGGTTGTGAAAATTTTGTTCACATGTTATTGCCTTGTTACAATTTATGGGAGAGTGCCCATAGGCACTCTCCCATAAATTGTAACAGGGCAAATCCACTTAGACTAAATTAATATAAAATCAAAATTAATTGAAGCACATCTACAGAATATGAAGTCTTTAAGCTGTTGTACCCACAATTCAGGATAAAGCCCAAAAATGGGCTTCCAGTACTCAGCCAGTTAATAAGTTCAATTGTTTTTAATGTTTTCTCTATATCTCATTTTCGAAAAGTTTTCCTATTTTCGGGTTGATTTACAGGGTATTCGTTCAGGTTTTGGCATCATTATGCACTACTCTCCTCGCTTTGTATGATAATGTCACGATCATGTACAGTTTTCGTCGTTTTTTTAGTTTACTTTATGAAAGAATCGTGTTACATCAATCACTTTTTATTATACGCTAAACGATAGATTATCGAAAAAATTGCGGAAAGATAGAAATCGCATCCCCCACTGCGAAGATATAGGAATTTTCAGTCTCACTGTATCAATCAAAATGGCGGTATTCAAAGCATCACTTCAAGATGAAGATGAGGCAAATTATCATTGAAAATGATCAATTTGTTCTCAAAACGTATAATGAAAAGTAAATCTAGTGTTTTGGGGTGGATACTGATCATTTCTAGCAATAATTCAACACATATTCACCTTGAATTGAGGCATGAAACCCGCTAGTCCAAACATAGCCTGAAAGTCCGTAATATACGTTTTTGGTTTGGTACGTCCTTTCGAAGGACGTACCAAACCAAAAACTTATATTACGACTTTTAGGCCAAATTTGGACTAGAAACCCGCCAGCTGAATCAGATTGCAACATGCAATCTGTTCCGAGTTGCGATCAAATCATTTCCGCGTTTACTGTCATGCATCAATTCAAGGTTGAAACTAGCTGAATTATAAGATTCTTTTCAAAAGCGTATTGTAATAAGAAAATCTAGTATTTTTGAGTGGACACCGAAAAATATCTCATTTGTGACCGAGACAAATGGTCATTGTCGCTCGCGCATGCACTCGCGAAAAATAAACATCTGTCTCGGTCACTCATGAGATAATTATCGGTATCCACTCAAAAACACCAGATATTATCTATGTAACCAAAGACATTTGTAAAGTAGTATTATGCTCAAGGCGTAAATTACAGAGGTGGGGGTATTACCAAAAATTTATACTAGGGACTTTCAGGCCATGTTTGGACTAGCAACCCGCCAACAAAATCAGATCGCAAGACGGTATGTGTTCCACGCATCGATCAAATCACTTCTGCGTATCCATGTTTCAATGCGCTGTTTACTTTAAATTTCGTTATCCACTCAAAAACACTAGATATCCTCTATTTATCGCCACGATATAGCCTTGGTCGCTGACGTGGCGCCAAGGATCGATAAATGAATTGTATTTTATGAGAAAGTATACAAAAAGAACATGAAATTAAAAATAACAGTGCCCACCTTGACATTGAAAACAGAAACCGTGTTAACTTGTCTCTGATACAGTATCCAGAAGCCACGCTGTGAGCTAGTAGGTTATATTTGTGAATAATATACTCTCCCAAAAAAGAAAGTGTGCATGCTAAAAAATAACACTTTAAAAGATATGTTTCATTTTCATTCATGGAAATTTTATTCCATCACAGATAAATCAATTTGTGATCAACACGAGAAATTTCATTACGCTACGACGAATACTCTTGGTGCCATGGAGAGTCAAAGACACTAAGGATCAAACACAAAAGTCACACACTCAATATCTGGTATGACCTCTGTCTGCATCGACTACTGCTGTGCATCTACACCTCATGGAAGCGAACAAGTTAGCATGGAAGTGTTGTGGGATGTTGTTCCATATCCTGATAAGCTGTCTTTGGAGTTCCACAAGCGTTGACGGTGCATGGGGAAGACGGCGTAGCTGACATTTCATTTCTTCCCATACGTGCTCAATGGGTGAGATATCGGGCGAATTTGCGGGCCGGGGAAGAACATCCACTTGTTGTTGCTGCAGATACTGATGAACAACACGAGCTGCGTGGGGTTGGGCGTTGTCCTGTTGTAGAATGACGCCGGGGCCGTGACGTTGCAGAAATGGGACAACAACAGGTGTAAGCACTTCATCACGATATCTGGCTGCATTGAGATTGCCATCAATAATGACCAGCTCAGTTCTGTTACGGGCAGTAATGCCACCCCACACCATGAGAGACCCTCCCCCATAACGGTTTCGCTCCACGACACATGGATCTCTGTAGCGTTCGTTTCGACGTCTGTACACTCTCTGGCGGCCATCTGATGATGAAAGACGGAAACGACATTCATCTGTGAATAAAACACGTCGCAACCAGTGTAAGGGATGCCTGAGATGTTGTCTACACCACTGCAGTCGAGCACGACGATGACGTAACGTCAAAATCGGACGAATTGCAGGTCTTCGAGGACGTAAAACGTATTCTCTCAGCCGGTTGATTACTGTTTGAGGATGTATCCGTCTCGGGTTAGGGATGTTCCTGGCTGTCGTCATTGCCGTTTGTTGCCGGTTCCGGAGATGGACGACACGGATATACCGATCTTGTGCGGGGGTGGTAACTCGGAGTCTCCCGGAGCGGGGTCGGTCTCGAACGTCATCATGTTGTGCATGTCGATGGACTAGCCTGTCTACAGTGTTACGGTGGCAGTTCAAATGCTGGGCAACTTCTCTGTGTGTCCTGCCAGCTCTAATCATACCCAGGGCAAGGAGACGTTGATTCATTGTCAATCTTGGCATGCTAATGTGAAGTCGTTTTAACAGCAGCGCAAGTTTGAATGTGAACGATAGGAAGGCCTTACTTTTGTGCTTACATACCCAAAGATTCACACTGCTGCATGAATTTTCAGACTCTCCACGTGCAAAACATGCCTTTTCACAAACGTGCAGCACGTCATTTAACAACGTTAATGCAATTTTAACGGGGAAAGCTGTTTTTGTGTTCAATATAACTTATTCGTGAACAGGTTAACACTCTTTACACCTGGGAAAGTATTTTTTTGGAGTTTGATCAATTTCTGCAATGCACACTTTCTTTTTTGGGCGAGTATACATGTAAGTGTATTATTAAACATTTCTCTTCCTAAACAGCGGGTAGCCTTTCAGGATGTATTGAACATTCAGCTTTTAAGGTGGGTGACAGATGAATTGTTCCTCAAAGTTCTACTAGATATTATTCCATTATAGCCGCCTAGCCGGCACCTGGATGACCTTATCTGGTTATTTATTTATTATTTATTTTACTGGATCACTGACACTTTCGACAGCCATGGTCACCTCGTGTCGAACAGTTTTACGGGTGGAGTAAGCCGGAGTACCCGGAAAGAACCACAAAGCAACGGCGAGCAGCTGTCAGACTCCCCAACGCACTAACTCCACACAAACAGGGTTAGCAATAGTTGAAGACAAGTGCACCATCGACGTTCAGTACGCCTTCATACACAACGCCACCGTGCTCCCACTTTATCTGATTCAAACACAATGACATGTCAATGAATATAAGGGGAACGAAAGATTAATATTTAAACCCTCAGCGCGAAACATTAGACAATAATATTATATTATTGAATTTCATATTCATACTGAGGATGGGTCTTGTTATGCCGCATCATTGAATTACCGTGAGAAACACACCATTTTAGAAGAAAGCACAATGAATATTGAAAACAAACGATGGTTACTGCTTTCATGTTTATGAATGGTAAATCAAATAATGATGGCTACTACGTTCGGGCTATCTCGGTTACATTTGATATTTATAGTTACTTTTAATGATACAGTAAATTGTGCCCCCGTGAGACTGCTGCCTTCTAAACAATTCGTCATGGTTAGTTTTGGTGTGGTTTTAAATTTGTGTTAGCTAGCGGTGGTACGATAAGAAATGCAAAACAATTTCAAACGTTGATGTGCAGTTCGCTGTTTTCCTTGCACAGGCGACTGCAATTCTCACATATATTATTTTTTTTTCGGAAGAAGACTTAGTAGAGACATCATGACAAATGAGGACAAATGTACTCACTTTCGCCGTTACTTTCCATCCTCGAAGCTGTATTAACAGTGTCCCCAAACAAGCAGTATTTGGGTGTGGCGAGACCAACAACTCCTGAAAAATAGTGCGACACTTCATATATACATAAAGAGAATGAGCAAGTATGATAAAATGAGAAGTGGCCATTTAACACGCTCTTCATTTGTTGTAACTGCATAAAACATTTTATGCGAATATGTAACCCCCGAGTTTTACTCCAGCGCCACTTGTATTTATATACCAATAAGATTGTTTTCAGTTGCGTTACATATCATTATTTGTCCGATAGCAGTCAATAGCCGACCTGCAGTCATCAGCTCTCCTAACATTTACATTGTTAATGCAGTTGGACTGCCCTTCGTTGACAGAAGGCGAATAATGAAGTTTGACGCAAGAGAAACTCACCATTACGGCTATTATCCAAACCCGGTGGTGGCCTTTATTTCGCTTTCAAAATATACAAGCTTCCTGATTGGTCAGTAACCAATGCATCCAGTACAGTACATAACTCCAACTGGGTGCACGAAATTCAACGGGGTGTATGAGAATACCACGTGACAGCTAAAAAGGGGTGTATCTGATACACTTCGCCGATTTCCCATTCACCATCACCTTAAACGTTTTCGGCAGAAATAATAAGCATTCAGACTAACAAACAAAATGAGAACAATATTGTTTCATGAGAATATTTCGACAACTTGAAATAAAACGTGTACATACCCTCAATGCCCGATTTTACTGTCGAGAAGAGGGATTCTGTTGTGATATTTTTACACTACAGATTCGTTGTGTTTCGAGAAACGTGCAACCGATCTCGTTATGTGAACCACTCTATCGACTAAAACACTTATAAAGTCAACTTGTGCCCCCCAATAACAACGACGCGTCATTTCCCAATGTCCTTGAAGTCAAGTGTCCCAAATATTTGAGTTCAATGGAAGGGAATAGCTCCAAATCGTTCTTGTTCAATAATAAAGAAAGATATGTTCCTTTCGGTTTCTCTAATTATCACTTTACTCAGGGTTTTCATCACTGGAAGTTTCGGGATTACAGTATGTGGAGAGTGTATTATCACTAAATCACCCACAGAGTGGCGATTCCACCCAAGCAATAATTGCAAATTTGTTGAAAAGCATTACAAGCACAAGCAAAGTTCCAGCCAATGGACCTCCGGGTTATACCCGGAGGTCCATTGGTTGAAACATTGCTTGTGTTTTTTGTCCACATGTACAGAATTTGAAAGTAATACTTTGGGCGATAACTCCACTCCCCGGGTGATTTAGTTACAATCCACCCCCACGTACTGTATATAATAAAATAAAACTCGACACACCGGAGAGGCAGAGTAATGAATTCGTCACACGGTGTTTCAGTAGGGTGTACGGGCCTTTGCTGCCCTTCTGAGATTCGTATTTCATTCGGCTTTCAGTCTCAGGACATACGGATCTCAGAAGGGTGGCACAGTCCTTTACATCCTACTGAAACACCGTGTAACTAAAAGTATGCCTAGATATATTTTACAGATCTTTTCTCTGTTTGGATTTGAGTTTGCTTGCTTTGTGCAAACTTTTTTTCCACTTCATCTTCACAACATTTTAGCACTGCGGCATACCGCAGATGTTTTGATTCAGTTCGAAGAAAGTATTTGAGGGGGCGCGGTGGCTCGGTAGGTAGAGGTGCAGGCTGCAAGCCGAGAGGTCCTCGGTTCGAATCCCACCTGCGGCAACCGCGTTGTGTCCTTGGGCAAGGCACTTCACCCCCATTGCCCATGTGGGGGCACGGTGACGCTGTGTACTAAGGCGTACTGCACGTCGATGGTGCACCTGTCTTCAACCAATGCTAACCCTGCTTGTGTGGAGTTGGTATGTTGGGGAGCTGGCAGTTGCTCGCCGTTGCTCGGTGGTTCTCTCCGGGTACTCCGGCTTCCTCCACCCGTAAAACTGTCACGGTCATGGTTAGCCATTGTGCAGAAATATGAGACCTTAAACACCAATAAATAAATAAATAAATAATAAGAAAGTATTTGAAGTTTTGAAATTGAAGTCAGATGAATAAATATACAGTACATTCACGTGACCTGTGACCTTACGTTCCGTACCGTTGGACACAAGTGTCCATGATAGCTCTATTGGGATTCAAGGGTCTGTTTGTTATAAAATAAGAGATTTACACATACCTGCGCAACAAGGTCCGGTGTTGAATCCGATTCTGATTTTTAGTTTGCTATTTGGCAAGTGGGCTATCCGAAATGACATAACACAGCCCAATATATCCAGTGACATGCACGCTATCTCAGAAGCATGCTGCATTCCATTTCTAATAGGAAGACCACTGCTTACCATATAGGCATCCCCAATTGTTTCTACCTACAAAAGTAATAATATTCAAAAGGTTTGTTGAGATACACAAAAGATTTATTTAAGAAATAACTGTTGTTTTCCTTCGGTTTATGATATATAAATCGAAAATTTTCAGCACAAGCTTCATAACTCGCGTAGCGAGTTATGATTAAGCTTGTGCTGAACATTTTCGGTTAATATCGCATAAACCGAAAGAAAACAAAAGTTATTTCTTATAATTTAATCCGGCTAATTAAAAAAAAAATAAAAAAACTATGTGTACGTGAACGAAAAACTTTTATTTTTCGCAAAAGACAACAGTCAAACTCAGGAAAGTGTGCCACAAACAGGTCACATCAATCATTCTCAAATTGTTTGTTGTTTTGATTTTCGATCGCAGACGACAGATATTTAGCAAGTCACGTAACAACATCATTAAAAACTTTTTGTTTTGAGTTCCCCCAAAATCATGTTTGGATGTATGATCTTTTATTCGTCTCTCACTTCGGTATATTTTGTTAAATTCAATTGTTCCCGAGAAATTATCATTATATTCTCCCTGACTGGAGGCGATGAAAAATCGATCATTGATCTTTGTTTACAAGCTTGTTATCCATCTATCAGTCTGCCGTCACGCCCTCACGGTGACAATCGGATTGAGTGGGCGAGGCTTCCAGAGTCTTCAAAGTTGGATTGGATGTGCGAACGTGTAGACATTCCAAATCATTACGTGATTTGGTTTATACGATTTTGACGACTTTCACGCTGTATGCTTTCAACCAATCAAACGCAGAGGCGGGGCAAATGATTAAATTATTTGTTCTTCTCTGATGACAAGGAGTAGTTTCCTTCATTCATTCCACCTCTACCTATTGCTTTAAATAGACATACATTGTGGGAAGAAAGAATAATTAACTTTGTTATAAAATAACTAATTTGTATTTCGGTGATAATTACACTGGAAGCTTAAATGTTATTGCTTAATTATTTCTCTACAACGTTCAGAAATGTGAATAATTAAAATGTGGGATGATTACGAAGTTATTAATTTTGGGGGGGCAGTAAATGATGGGCTTTTCAGAGAAATTCTTGCAACATATAATTAAGCTTTTTCCAACCCTAAAGGTTGTGGGTATTTTAATATTAACAACGCATGTTTTACCGGGTTAATGGTGCATTAGATAACAATTTAAAGTATGCATAATCATCAAATGTATCCAGTCTCCTTGTCTGAGAAATTAATGACTACAAGAAAAAGGGATGTGATACAGCTGTTCGTCGCGGTACATATTATATTCTGCCAAACACATTCATTTCACTCTCTGAACAGTATTTGAAATACAACCCATGATGTTGTTTGCGATGGTTATATCATTACCAGTCCTCGTGCTTCACGGAATACTGTGGCAGGCCATACAATTTGAAAGGAACGATTTTATCGTTCCTCTGGTGTTCATCTAAATGGAAAAAAACAGATATCCAAAAAGTTGTTGTACGTGTGGAACTACAGAGAGTTCGTCAAAAAGTTGTGTCTTATCACCTTATTTGATAGCACCGTTTTAAAATCTCCCTGTGGGAAGACCCCCCCCTCTCTTCAATGCTCAAATTTCCTAAGTCACCACATGTGCTTACCGCAGATGCTTTCTAAATCTGTGAACTGCTATACAGTAGGGTCACCGTGAACGGGTCAAAATCGACGGGTTGTCATTTTTTCCACGCATATAATTCAGAAATGATCCGTGATAACACTTAACAAAATTTCGACCAATGAAGCTCCGGGGTTAACCCGGTGCTTCATTGGTGAAAATTTCGCTAGGTGTCATAGCGGATCATCTCTGAATAATATGCATGGAAAAATGTCCACTCATACATTTTGACCCGTCCACGATTGCTGTACTGTAATCGGTCCTTTTTATTATATCCAGATAAACGGCAAAAAGGTTATCTCACCATACGAGATTTATTCCCTGCAACTGTTCGGAAACAAATAGCAAAGAAAGAAAACCACATTTCTACTTTATAGTCTCGAATGAGTCAGTAGGTATCACTGTACAATAAGCATTATTATGCCTCACGTCTGTGACATCAGCCGTGATTGCTTAATCTGACACCTTCTAAAAGTCAGAGTACTGGAGTTTCTGGACAAAACACGAGTACTATCGGAACGTTCTTCCCTGGAGACACGAGAACAAAGAAAATTTAAGTTCCACTTCCATTGATCAGCGTCGATCACGCACGCGCTGATTGGAATTGCTAAACAACAAACGCTTTCACAGTGTCTGTTTAACTTTTTTCGTCACCGATAAACACAAACGTAGTCTTACCTACAAATTTGTCATCTTCAGTGGCTCTGTTTTCAATTTTAACTTCAAATAATGAATTCAAAAGAATCAGAAATATTAAAAACTCACGTATTGTTCATCACTTCTAGTGAATCATAAATGTGACTTCAATCAATTATATTTCCACAAGTTTAGTAATACTAATAGTATTAGTCCTCCTCGACCTCACTAAGTCTCTGCCTCAAGTTCAAAATAGATTGTTTCACTCCTCTTAATTTTAACAACTGTCGTCGTCCAAGAAACATGAATTTATATTCCATTATACCACTTATCACACAAGCATTTATAACGAATTATAACATGAACAGCATGATGCAGTTGTAAACACTGACATTTGGCGATACAGAAACTCTTAAAGCGATGGCACCTGTAACAAGTCCTTTTCGAATTTGGTGATCTGGAAACTCCACAAGAGACGTCATTCATTTGAAATGGCGTCCATAAAAGCATGTTTCTGGATTCGACTACGACTACATTGATGATTGATGGCATGTTGCAGTTGACGCTTAACAATGAAAGCTATTTTTTGTTCGGCATAATAAAATAATTACAACGTTTCTTTTCATGTTCTATCGTTCGATAGTACCTGAGTTTGTGTGATTTCTGAAATAAAACCTGAAGCAGCTTCAGGTTTATTTCAGAAAACACACAAACTCAGGTACTGTCGACTGAGAGAACATGAAAAGAAACATTCTAATATTATAATAATATAGTTTCCTCCAAGCAATCATAATTGAATTATTCCTGTTGTTTTTACACATGGAAGCAGTAATGCAGCTATTAGTGGATGAATACTTACTTTAGCATTGCATTTGACTACTTGTAGCATTCAACGGGCAATATGAGGTTATGTATACTAATATATTACACAGACAGTAACAGATATTGTTTAACAAATCTATTCTACATCTTCACTTTCCAATGAGTCCGGACAAGGTAGGCTGGCATGAATGTTCTTGCCACAAGGAAGTGTTTGGTAAAATGACGAAATTCTTCTGGTATTATTATACTTCTACACAATGAGAGCAGATAACATTTTTTCTAGAGCTGAAACGGTTAAAGGGTTTTCTTGATCGATTAATCTCATGGATATCTAAATTTTATAGTAAATTTCCTTTCTTATTATACCTACCACAATTGTTTACTACAGGCTTGCACTACAGTGGAAGTCCCTAACTCGGATAAAATACTCTCTATTTTTGTCTTTCCCAAGCAAGTTGGGAAAGAAAAGTGGTGCAAAAGCACCAATAAAAATAAGCCAAAACTGGGCCGAGTGCAACCGGCGCAAACCCAGTACGGGACGCTCTCTCCCAAGTACAACTCCACGACTTCCGTTGCCAGTGCGCATATACCGTCTCTAAAGACTCATTCTTTTTGAATCCGTAAACGTTAGAGTTATGTGATCAGTGGGGAGGAAAGATTCTTTACCCGTAAAGAAGACGGGAGGGCCTCCATGTAAACAATTGTGGTAGGTATAATAAGAAAGGAAATTTACTATAAAATTTAGATTTCTTATCAACCTACTCACAATTGTTTACTACAGGCTGAATAGACAAAAGGCTGGAGGGAATCGCATAACCAACCCCCACATAACCCCAGTGCACTGGAACCGTGAAGTAGAAGGAAGAGGTCCCGAGGCTTATCAACCATAATGTCGCAATCATTGGTAGAGGACAATGAAAAGAGACATATGAGCCTGTGTGACACACAGACAGAAAAAGGGCAGTAACAGCACAAGGCTGAAACTGACCTTCAAGAAGCCTAATGGCTATGGCAGACAACAGCCTGAGCAGAAGAAAGAGGACCCAGGGCAAAAAGGTCCTCCGACTGCTCCTGCAACTGGCGCAAATAAAAGGTGGAGAAAGTAGAAGCATTTCTCCAGTAGGCTGCCTGCATAACATCCGACAACTTGACGGAGTCAGAATAAGCCCAAGAGGTAGACAGTGCCCGCACCTCGTGGGCAGAAGTACGATTGGTAATACAATCGCCAGCTGCTAAACGACTATAAGCCGTACGAATAGCAAGACAAATCCATCGAGAAATGGATTGAGGAGAGATCTTCTGTCGACCCGGAATGAGAGACAGAAAAAACCGTTTTCTGCCTTTCCGTATGAAGCGTGTCCGATCAAGATAAATGCGAATAGCACGGACCGGACAGAGCAAAGGGCGAGTACCCTCAACAGAGGGAAGAGCCCTGATACAGATAGGAGGAGGAGTAGTATCTGGTAACTGATTCTTAGCCAAAAAGGAGCAATCAGTGGTAAAAGTAACACTGTTGGGAGAGCTCCTAAAAAAGGCCGGGTCAACCGAGAGGGCGTGAAGCTCACTAACCCGTCTGGCCGAAGCAAATGCCATCAGAAAAGCCGTCTTATATGTGATAAAATGCATATCCACCTGGGATAAAGGTTCGAACGGCGCCCCCCCCCCCCCCCAAGCAAAGCAGCACCCACGAAAGATTCCATCGTGGAGTAAGCTGCAAAGTCCGAGGCCTTTTCAAAGAAAAGTGCCGAACAAGCTTGGAGAGGTAAGGATTAGTGCCGATACGACGCTTCCCCGCATAAGAAAAAGTTTCTGAAAGCATAGACCTGTAACCCTTGATGGTAACAGGCTGGAGACCCCGAGAATCAAACAGATATACCAGAAACTCCGCAATCTGTGAAATCGAAGGATTGGCATAATCAACAGAGTGATCAGCACACCATCGACAGAAGACCTTCCATTTAGCTGCATAAGCTAAACCAGTGGAGTGCCTCCTTGAAGAAGAAATGCACTCCACTGCTCGTCTCGAAAAACCTCTACGGAGGAGACAGGACCTGACAAAAGATATGCGTGAAGGCACAACGAAGTCGGGTCGACGTGAAACCTCCTCGGGCGACCTTGACAAAGAAGGTCGCGACGTAGCGGGAGACGTGTCGGAACCGCCGCCATCAGCGAGCGGAGCTGATTGATCCACACCCGCTGAGGCGACAGGGGAGCGATCAGAATGATTCGACAACTGCAGGTTCGAATTTTGGCGAGAACTTGAGGAAGAATCGGAACCGGCGGGAAGGCGTAGCCGACTAGACCGTTCCAATCGAGTGACAGAGCGTCCACGGCAAAAGCCAGAGGATCTGGACACGGGGACACGAAAGTGTCCACCTGATGGTTCCAACGAGTCGCAAAGAGGTCGATGTGGGGACGTCCCCAGAGATCGCAAAGCGACTGGAACACTGCCCTGTGAAGCATCCACTCGGTGGAAATAACCCTGCCCTGTCGGGACAGGGAGTCGGCTAGGACGTTCAGACGACCGGGAATGTGACGAACAACCACTCCGGCGTGAACATCCTGAGCGAGCAGTAGAAGATCCCGAGCTAACTCGTACATCGGAAGCGAGTGCGTGCCGCCCTGGTTCCGAATGTAAGCAACCACTGTCGAATTGTCGGATAGTAGAAGGACCTGGCGATTCGACAGGTGAGGGATCCACTGCCTGACACTCAGAAGAAGAGCAAGAAGCTCCTTCTGGTTGATGTGTAGAGCTGCTTGATCCTGGTCCCACATCCCGTGTAGGGAAAGACCGAGAGGATCCAACGTCGCACCCCATCCGAGATCGCTGGCATCTGCCGTCAGAACGCGATCGGACGTGGGTAAGTCCAGTGGAACACCCTGCGTAATCCACTGAACATCTGTCCAGGGAAGAAGGTGAGGATACAGAGAGTCCGGAAACGGAAGCACCTGATCCAGAGAATCTACATTCGGCCTCCAACGACTGAGCAGAAAGTGTTGGAGAGGTCTGACACGCAGCCGACCTAGAGGAATGAGATCCGTCACCGAACCGCAGAGACCGATCAGCCGGAGAAAACTCCGAGCGGTCGCGGACCTGGACTGGGACAGAGTCAGAGCAAAAGCTGAGAGAATCACAGCCTTGGCCTGGGGAACAGCCACCAAATTGAATTTGGTTTGGAAAGACATCCCCAGATGACAAAACGACTGAGAAGGGACCAGGTCCGACTTCTCCTCGTTGACTCTGAATCCTGGCGACGTGAGCAAGCTCAACAGAGTGGCGACATCCGATTCCAGTAAGGCAGCATTGGAATGCCTCTGGAGGATATCGTCCAGATATGCCGAAGTAGTCACCCTGGACTGTGTGCGATGGAACGCTATCACATGCGACATCAGTCTGGTGAACGCCCAAGGAGCCAGGTTGAGGCCGAAAGGCATGGCCTTGAACTGGTAAACTCGCCCCAGAAAAGCGAACCTGAGATACTTCCGTGACGCCCGATGCATCGGAACGTGGAAGTAAGCGTCTCGCAGGTCGATGCTGGCTGCGAAATCTCCCTGGTGAATTGATTGGCGGACCGATCTGAAAGTCTCCATGCTGAACTTGGGAGCAATGATAGACTGGTTCAGGATACTCAGATCGATAACCGGTCGGAGTCGGCCGTCCTTCTTCGGCACCAAAAACAGGCGGGAATAGAAACCCACTGACTGAACGTTCTTGACGACCTCGATCGCCCCCTTTGCCAGGAGATTGGCAATCTCCGTGGACAAAAGTTCCCGACGTAAAACGTCTGAAGGAACTGTGGTTGGAAGAGGCACCCTTGACAGAGTGGGGTGCCGTCGGAAGGATATGCGCAGCCCGGACCGAGCAACATCTAACACCCATGGATCGGATGTGATGGTGGTCCAATGGTCTGCGAACTCTGCTATCCTTCCTCCAACCTGGGACGAGTCGAGGTGAGGACCTTCATTTCGAGCCCCGACGAGGCCCGCGAAAGGAGAAACCACCTCCTCTGCTAGATGAAGAATCCTGAGACTTCCCTCGATTCTGCCGACCCCTACCTTTACCCCGTGAGTAAGAAGTAGAGGCGGCGGCAGAAGGACCAGCCTTTTGCTTCACAGAGGAAGCAGAAGGGTACTTGTTAGGCTTGGAACAGCCCTTGCCTCCCCGAGAAGGCTGGCCAAGCTGACGAAACAGCAGCTGATCTTTGGAATGACGTAGGACGTCATCCCGGACCGTCGACACGGAACCATGGAAAAGTTGCGGACCTGCCAAAGAAGCAGATCGAAGAGTAGCACGCTGCTCCTCGGGAAGGGATCGTCCTGTGTCCAGCACAGCGTCCCTTCGAACTAATTCCAAATTAGCCGTGTTACGGGCATGCGTGTGAGTAAGGTGCATAAGCGCCGTGGACAGCAAACGCAAAGGAGCCTGTACCTCGTCAAACTTATCTGGAGGCAGATAAGCAGCCAAAGCTGAGACGACGTGATCTGAGAGAGAAAGCATGCCAAGCATCTCTCTAGATAAGCCCAACGTGGACTCCAGAGTCGTCATTGGAATGACGGCAGACTTGGGCTTGGAAAGCCCGAGTCAAGTGGAGTCCTGATCCAGAACCGTCAAAGCCTGGCAGACTGACGGATTGGCGGAATCGTAGGAACGATAACGCACAGGAGGCAAAAAGGTGTCAACCCTGGTGAAGAACGAAGTCTTCAAAGCCTTGGAATTCAGCTTGGCATCCAATGCTGAAAAAGCTTCAACCACCTGTACCGACTGACACGGTCGAAGGCGCCCAGAAGCAGGTTGCTCCATAGGCTGTTGGCGCGCGACCGATGATCGCGGCCAGGCTGACACTGTCGGCTGGTTAGCAGGTTTGAGCTCAGGCAGAAACCCAAACACAAAGTCAAGAGCCGCCCCCAAGTCCGAAGACTGCTGGCCCTCGACCTCAAGCATGTCGGACTCCTCCCCAGAGTCGGAAGACACATAGCCCATCGTGGGCAAACCAGCCGACGCCTCCCATGGTGTCGGGACACCAGAGGAATCGGAAACCGGCCTGTTTCCAATCCCGGGAGGCGGCGCCATAGGAGGCGCCTGGAAACCACCCATAGCCTCGCTGGAAGCAACAGGAAGGCTCTTAGAAAGAACCTGAGTGAGTAAGGAGAGGGCCTCCCTAAGCTCACTGCCTGTACCGACCGGTTCGACAGGGGAGCGAACCGGCAAAGTGGCTTTACCTCTGACCCTCTTAACCAGCGAAGGGTCACGATCCTCCAAAACACCCGACGCGGGACGACGGGCGGCAGCCGAAACATCTGAAGGCAGACGTGTATAGGGGTACGATGCACCCCGAGGATCAATATAGCGAGAACTCATGAGAGTCACCGCGGACCTCTGCGGGGCAGAAGGTCCAGGCTGCACAAAAGGCGTTGGTCCCCCAAAACTGGTCGTGTGACCAGAGTGAGTAGACGGAAACGCCACGGAGTTCATAGTGTTTCCACTACGAACATCCGAATCCAAAGACACAACTGTGGTGCTCGACGGCGAAGAGACCACAGCGATGGGCTCGGCCGGCAGCCCCTTCCGACTTCGCCGAGTTGAAGTCAGGGAAGGCTGAGGCCGATATCCTACGTCTACAGTATCGGACATTCCTGCAGTTCCCTGCAGCGAACAGCCGAGGCCGGCTGAAACAGACAACGAAGCAGACGGACCAGCAGCAGTAGTAGATACGTCGAGAGTCGTTGAGGCTGGTGAAATAGTGGAGAGAGCACACCGGCTCGGCTCCGAAGGAGGAGTCACAACCCTAGTGACAGCCTCAGATGTCGACTGGAGGGGGCCCGTAGTCCCGGAACCAGGCATCTCTTCACCAGAACACTCAACGGCTCCCGCAGTATCCACCACAGGAAAAGACTGCACATCCCCCACGGAGGAGGAATAACTCTCACCAGACAAAGTCGGCTCGGGAGGCCCCGAACGACCACGTTCTCCTTTCCCGCGGGAGCGGGAGGCACGGCCACGAGAACGAACGACACGGTTTACTGACGCCCAGAAGGTGGAAGACCATGTTCCACAGACACCACACGGCCGCTCGGCCGAACACCCATTACAGGAGGAACAAGACGAATGTACATCGTCCACATGCTTTGGCAGCAGACATTGCCCACAAGGAATTGTCCTGGGCATGATAGAGGTGAGAGGAGCAGAGAAGGTGAGATCAGAAAACAGAACACCCCCAAAGAAGAGAGAAAGGTGACAGAAACAAAGACCCCAGACGGTCGACCGGGAACCACACAACAGGAAGACTACTCTCAAAAGAAAGAAGAAACACTGTAGGAGAGGTACCCCGCTGACACCTAACTCTAACACAATTAGAAAATTTTGCAAAAAAAGCATTAACAATAATTGTGAAAAATCTAAGTCCGAACTGCGTGGCACACGAAATTCGCGCGCGACTCGAGAGAGAGCAAATAAATATACATTATGGACATATAATAGAAAAGAGAATATAAAACACTGTTCCTGAGAATACAAAGGATACACTGTTGTATAATGAATCAGGAATCATCAAACATCGAGCTGGTGGAACACTGATAAGCGTGCAAAAACATCTCGACACGAAGCGGATTATAAAAAGAATGAGTCTTTAGAGACGGTATATGTGCACTGGCAACGGAAGTCGTGGAGTTGTACTTGGGAGAGAGCGTCCCGTACTGGGTCTGCGCCGGTTGCACTCGACCCAGTTTTGGCTTATTTTTATTGGTGCTTTTACACCACTTTTCTTTCCCAACTTGCTTGGGAAAGACAAAAATAGAGAGTATTTTATCCGAGTTAGGGACTTCCACTGTAGTGCAAGCCTGTAGTAAACAATTGTGAGTAGGTTGATAAGAAAAACCTTGGTTAACCTATTAATCACTTGCCCTTATAGGTAGCTGAATAATTGCCGTACCATTAATGATGTAGCATTAACCCTTTACCCATCGTAAAGGACAAAATCGGCTAGCTCTACATACAAAAATCTCCATTGAGATTTTGTTATGTTTTCAATTTTTGTCTCAAAACATAGCTTATGATCCCTCATTGGAACGACCCAAAGCCATGTCTTCAATCCCGTACTGTGCATCTTACCTTATATGCATCATATTTGGCTATGATACTGTCAAATGCAATGTAGAGGTCATTCAATAAATCCACCACCTCCATGGGTCTACTCTGTGCGGATATAGTTGTGAAGCCTACAATATCCGAGAAATAAATGGTCACTTGGTCAAAATATTCTGGTTCAACTGTGTCTCCTCTTTTCAATATCTCGGCGATGCTCCTGAAATTCATCAGAAAAATACATTATTACTTTCCAATGTGTGATTTACTGGGATTTCCAGGTTTGATTATGAACGATAACTTCACAAGTGAATTATGCAATCAACAATTGTGTCATATATCCGCAAAGAAAACGTTTTGCCGTGGGTGTAATGGAGACTTCATTGTTTTTTTTTGTTTTTTTTAACCCTTCACCTGACATAAAAAGCAGACGACACTTGCAAAACAATTCTGGAATAACTATTATTTTCATTTTTCGTCTCAAAAACATTGGTTATAACCCCCTCGTTGGAACGAGCTCGATGAGCTCGTTCCAATGAGGGTCATGACCTATGTTTTAGCGATAAAGAATGAAAAAAAATAATGAAACTTAATTGACTATTTTTGAGAATAGAGCTGACCCTTTTTGGCCGTTACGTTAGGTAAAGGGTTAAATAATATAATTATCGTTAATAATGAAAAGTAATAAACAGAGTAATCACTTGACTGGACTGGTTACGTGAAATAATTCATTCGAGGCAAGGGACTATATTGTAAAGCACTCGTGCGCATTCGCGCACTCGTGTTTGTACAACGTCTCTCACCTCTCATGAATTATTTCCTCACGCGATTACTCTTTATTTCACAGTGAGTATCGGCACGAGACGAAATGCTGTCGGCACAAATCGAATAATGACAAAAGGTTACTTATTCAACATTCGTCTAAAAACCATTAGCGCTACCATTCAAATAAACCAACCATAATTAACCCGTTTTATCCCATAAATGAACGTTCATTCAACAATAACAGTCTTGGATACATTTTTGCTTTATCATTGAAAGAATTTAGTTTAAACAATATTTTATTCAAGATAATGTTATATTTATACATTACATAGCAGTATAATAGATTAATAATAATAAAAAAAATCAGTTTTGCTAGCAGTATACGAAATAACCTCAACAGTGATAATCAAGTCGGTAGATAAACTAGGATTCGACGGGAAGCCTTATGCTTATATGAAAGAATTTATTCCTATAGTAGAGACGGACTTATTAGCCTCTGACCTATGTCACATTCGTGTTGTCATGACCTGTTTTACGTTTGTGGGAGACAAAAATGAACTGGCGTTTATCAAACGTTGACCGTTGCTGAAATGTTTAGTTTTAGAATATATGACACATTTCAACTCTGTGTGACAATAAAACGAACCACAATTAACTAAGTAAGCACAAAGTAAATCAAATAGAAACCAAGCGTTGAAAAACATATAAGTTCGACTGTGAAAGGCGGGGGTTTGATGAGTGATGTTTCATTTTCCAAATTTGGAATGTGTATATAAACAAATGCATGTATGGTCTGCTTTGTTTATAAAACTCAAATTGAATCGAGGACAAAAAAAACTCAACTATACACAACGAAAATAAGAAAGATAAACATTGTTCATTTAATAAAGTATATTGCAACTTTAGCTCAAGTTTGTAGGGGTATTATTTTTAGACAGAAATGTATCACTCCGCCTTGTTTTTTTTTGGCAGTTTTGCTTGTCGATCGAATTAGACCAAAGTAATCCTCACTTCTCGCAGTGTTTTGTAGCGAGTAACAGCAGGATTTCGCTGTGACTGCCCTGTAAATGATTTATGGGATAAACAAAATAAACGTATAGTGTTTTCAAATAAAACATTTATTCTACTTGTAGGATTAAGAATGAAACCGGCCCGCCAGAGGCTCGTCGGTTTCATTCTTAATCCTTCTCGTAGAATATTTTTTTTACTTGAAAACACTATATGTTTATTCTATATGAACACTGCTGGTATCTTCCTACCATTCACACATTCAATCAGGAACAATGCTACCTAATGAAACCATAACGAATCATGTTACTAGACAGTGCCTCTCATGTTCAAAGGGTGAATGACGAAACTACTGACCACACTGGTAATATTATTGTTCAATTCTTCTCCAGTTTTATTTCTGTTAACCTTCCCTTCCTTTCTCTACTTTTCTAGTACTGGTATGAACCTTCCATGTGCATGAATCTGCCGTGTCATGCCACAAAATGAAGGGCAATTCATTCCACCAAAGGCAATATAGTCCAATGATACTATAAGCCTTCCCAGACATAGGGGACTGAATTTGTAGGTTTCGTCTTCCAATGTGAACCTTAATAAGTGCATATTTTACGTGAGTTCACATGTTATATCTGTTATGTCGACCCTTTCCTTTTAGTTAATATGTGTGGCATTCCATTTATCTGGTTTGCAGATTTTATTTTATATTTATCGCTTGGTCGTAAACCATGGGCATGCAACATTTGTACACAGGAAACTGAAAAATATTATTTCGGAATATTCCTCCTTACAGTGTGAGATACAGCCCATAACTGCACTCCGTTGATTCGGATTCGTCACTGCGATGCACGGGGTATCAAAAACTATTCAAAGGCGGAATTCTTGACATCCTTGTCCTGATTTCACGAAATGACATGCACCTTCTGGGAAAACAAATACCAGTAACTTGTACAACTTCCACTCCGCCACCCACCTCTTTGAGTCAAAATTTTATTTGTGTTATGTGGATGTTTGGATAAGAGTTGCTATCTCCAAAGTAATCTCTTAAGAAATGAATGCAATTTTTATAATCTTTATTGGAGCGTGAACGTGTGGGAATGGGTACAAATTGTATGAATCCCTTCGGGATTACATTCCGTAATTGTTTCCCCCACGAATCGTCATTCGCCGTTGTTGAATATCATACGGCTTTCAGTCGTTGGAATCAAGAACTATCGCAGGCCTTTGTTCCGTCTAAATGATATCTCAAAGACAAATAAGCTTTAATTTTCACAACTTTAGAAATGGAAACGAGTATTTTAATAACGGGCTTTATGCCACAGTTGGGAAATGTCACCAAAGAAACAGCAGCGGAGTTGATCACTGCGAGAGGCGCTAAAAGTTAAAAACCCGCCCAAACACCACCCGAATTACATTCTGTCAACTGCTCTCTACCGTAAATGCTGGTCAAAGTTCGATCAAATGTATTCATTGGAAAATGAATTACATTTGATCATGACGTTTTCATCCAGCTGACCAATGGGGATTGAGTATTTGGACCCAAAACGTATAACTACATTAACAATGTAATTATTTGTATATAAATAACAAAGCTGAGATAAATTTTGCTTAATTACATTACTGGGTAAAGTATTTTTATTATACGCTAAACGAAAAATTATCGTAGAAATTGCGGAAAGATAGAAGTCGTATCCCCCCCCCCCCCCCCCCCATCCTGTGAAGATATAGAAATTTTCACTTTCACGTTATTAATCAAAATGCTGATTTCAAAGCATCTCTTCGCATTTAACGAGTCAAATTATCACTGGAAATGATCAATTTGATCAATTCACCTTGAATTGACGCATGAAACCCACAAGACCAAGCGTGGCCTGAAAGTCCGTAATATAAGTTTTTTGGTTTGGTACGTCCTTTCAAAGGACGTACCAAACCAAAAACTTATATTACGGTATTTCAGGCGGGTCCTCCTTAAAACCGGAATCCTCCGAAATACCCGGAATCCCCCGAAATACCCCGGAATCCCCCGAAATACCCCGGAATCCCCCGAAATACACCGGAATCCCCCGAAATACCCCGGAATCCCCGAAATACCCCGGAATCCCCAATTAAATTCCCCGGAATCCCCATACATTACCCAGAATCCCACCTAAAGCCCCCGCAACTCCTCGTTAATTTGCTGATTTGAAGGTTTTAACTCGCCCACAACGCACGAGTAACTAAAGGTAAAATGTGGGAACACAACCACGCACACACTTTTTTCACCAAGGGTGGGTACCCTAACAGGACGTATTCTGACATAACAATAGTGTCGGCGTCGCTGTCCATTTTATATATTTAGATATTTGCACACCGCTAACTCACAACAGTTCATAACAGACCATAGTAATATTGAAACTAGTCCAAACTTGGACGCAAATTCCGCAATATAATTTTTGGGTTTGGTACGTCCGGAATTTATGTTCAAGTTTGGACTATGGTAAAACGTGTGTAAAACTTTCCAGGGGATTACGGGGGATTCCGGGGGATTCCGGTTTTAAGGAGAACCGTTTCAGACCATGTATTGACTGGAAACCCACCAGCTGTATCAGACTGCAATATGATATCTGTTCCGAGTATCGATCAAATCACTTCCGCGTATCATTGATTCAATGCACTGTTTACTTTCATGCATCAATTCAAGGTTGAAACGAGTGGAATTATCAGATTCTTATAAAAAGAGTATAATCAAATGAAAATCTAGCTTTTTTGAGTGGATACTGAAAATGATCTCACTTGTGACAGAGACAAATGGCTATTTTCACTCGCACAAGCGCTCGCGAAAAATAAACATTTGTCTCGGTCACTCATGAGATAATTTTCGGTATCCACCCCAAAATACTAGATATCCTCTATTTCTCCATAGATTTAGCAACTAAAAAGTCTATACAGTAGTAGATGTGACGTTAGTAACTTTAACATAGTTTAACAATGACATTAAGGCGCAATGGCGCAAGATAAAAGCGGAATGTATCAGTTTCTTAACTGATTTATTTTAAATAAATGTTTATTTTTTTCAACAAGAGTATTATTCGATGAATATTAAAGTCTTCCAACGAATTTGGAATGACGTATTGGGATCGATTGCATTTTTAATTTTTTTTATTTCTTTCTTGTTCAGCAGTTTTAAAGCTACACTCACGAAATCTGGCACACGTTATAAGAATGGTCTGAACTGAAATGTAATGGAGCCCGATTCTTTTACTTTCGACCTTTGTCCAAAACAATACTCAGTGAAACATTTTTTTAAATATTTTATTATCAACTCCTATATCAAGCCTCCATCTTCAAACTTTGGAAATATATACCTACGATAAAACCATATCTAAATATATGGTGTCGCCTTGGGTAATTCCAAACCGTTATGGCCGAACTCAGAGGTTACGTCAATGGGTGGGAGAGAGTTTAGTCATAGGGTAAAAAATTAAAACGCGTCGTGCGTTTTAAATTCTACGATGCTGTGGAGCTCAAAATATTAAAAAATAATTGTCGTTTTTTGTTTTCGATTTACCGTTATTATTGACGTTTTTACGTCACTCCAAATTTAGAGGTGTCTTTGCACATTTTTCAAATTAAAAACACTGGTTTTCAATGACGTACACCTCAGTATAAATAACACACACAACTATCAAATTTAATTAGCTTTTACCTTAATGATGGCCCTTTTAAATAGATTTGTTACAATTTCAAAGTTAACCCTTTTTCCTAAATAATGTAAATTTGATCTTCTTTTATTAACGGTCAATATCTTACAGATTCTTGAACGCTCACACTAAAAAGTTTTGAAATATTATTTCCAATAAAAGGCGTATCTAAAAATCTCATCGCTTTTAATCCGTTGAACTGGGTTGACGCCAGGACGTCAACGTCCGAAAAACTGACGTTTGTCCGATTTATATGAAATTTGAGTATGTTGTAGAACTCCAAAAATAAAAAATAAAAAAAAGATAGCTGTATTGGATTTTTATTTTATTACACACGTGTTCTATGAAATCCTCATCTACAGCAGCACTGAAGCATATAAAAAATGAAAATCCGCTCCGCACATATGTGCCGAATGGAAATCATTGACGGGCTATTTTTAAATAGAAGCGAAATTTCACTGGAGTTTTATACAAAACGTGCACCACAATTACAGTTTGATTCGCTAGCGATAGATGAATACGGATCCCTGCGTTCCAGTGTGTTCTATGTGCTATGAACTCAGGAGACCAAATAGTAACACGGGTTCCCCAAGCAAATTTGGTTGGCGATAAAATGTGTTGTTTGTGTTGATAGTTGTCAAATAAAGTGCTGAGTGTCCTTCTAGTCATTGTTTTTATAGACGTGAATGCGTGTAATAAACACAGATCAACACACGTATGTTAATGGGTTAATCAATATGGGGTCTGTGCCATCGCGAAAGGATAAAACTCGAACCCGCGGTCTCTCGTTTTACCCTTCGCGCTGGAATCCGTGCGATATAGAGTAACCCATCCACACGCGTGTGTCGTTCTGTGTATTTAACGTCATTTTCTACGTTTTTACGTCAGTTTATGTTTTTACAACCCTTCCCAGTTTGTGACAGTCCTACGTCAAAAACTGCAAAAGATACTCCAATAAAAGTTAAATACAAGTTGCAAGGGATAGTTAGATGGATGTGGTGTCACTTAAGAATTGAATGCAATTTTTATAATCTTTATTGGAGTATGAACGTGTGGGAATGGGTACAAATTGTATGAATAATCTTTATTGGAGTATGAACGGGTGGGAATGGATACAAATTATGTATGAATCCCTTCGGTCATACTCCAATAAAGATTATAAAAATTCCATTCAGTTCTTATAATTACATTCCGTAACTGTTTAAACTACTTTTTACCAAACAACAAAGCAGAAAGACGAAATAAAACATGTTCGAACGAACGAGGCGAAAAACCACCCTCACACAAAAGACAAAGCGCACAACTCTGAGTTAGCGCCGGTTTTCGGCATTGACCCAAATTTGTCAAATTGCCGTCTTTCGCAACGAAACTTGAAATGTTCAAACCAATTTATTTAACATATCAGTAAACTATAATCACTGATCACTGCGAGAGGCGCTAAAAGTTATAAACCCGCCCAGACATCGCTCGAATTACATTCTGTCAGCTGCGTGCTACCGTAAATGAGGGTCAAAGTTCGACCAAATGTATTCATTGGAAAATGAATTACATTTGGTCATGACGTTTTCATCCAGCTGTCCAATGAGAATTGAGTATTTGAACCCAAGACGTATAACAACATTAACAATGTAATCATAATTTTATGATCGTTGATGCAACCAACCTGACGCTATGACATCCAACACCCAATGTGACTGAGCTGTAAAAAAGGAAAAAATTGAATCTCACCTTCGGGTGGTTTGACATTGTGACCTTTTAGCATTCAAGGTCCTAAACAAAAAGTTGTTCTTTTTAAAATCAGGCGTCAGTCACGGGCGATTTTCACATAAACAACGTCATGGGTACACAACTCCCATTTTCTGACAACCCTACCTCCAAAACTACAAAACATAGCACTAAAGCTGTATTACAGACGGCTAGAGGAATAAATTGAGTCACACGTTGCCAATTTTTATCAAGATATCAAAAGTGATGGCATAATGATGTGAATGCCTATCGCGGGTTGGAAAACGTCAAATTAGGGGATAACTATGTTGTATTTGATTGTTTGGGGCCGTAAACGATGGTTTTACTGTCGCAAACGGATATTTGCGACAGTAAAACCATCGTTTACGGCCCCAAACAATCAAATACAACATAGTTATCCCCATTCTAATATAATTCGCCTGAAAACTGAGATAGCATTTGATCTCCCAACTATAAAACAACACCTTGTTGAAGACAACAATTTAAATCTAAAAATACAGTCTTCGTGACGTCATTTGGTAGTTCCGAACCAAATCACGAAATATATTTTACGCGGCTACTATACAAATAGTTCCAAACGTTTTAGTCATTTTATCACCAATAACAAAATATATTTATATTTGTACTGACGACATTTATCATGTTTAAATGTTTGTGACAATCGGAAAACAAAATACGCCGGCTGCTTTCCCTGTTCAAAGTTTAGAGTTCACCTTGTGATGTTTCAGTCTGAGTCGGAAAGCACTCGAGAATTTACCATTAAAGTTAAAAATTTTGGGAGCTTTGATTTAAAGCACTTGTTTGACAGTAATAATTACTTATAGTTACACAACAGTTATCTATTTCAAACTGCTTCTGGGAAGTGATGTCTTGTGGAATTAGATTACTGGTATTGACATAATTGTTGCAGAACAAATAGTTCACATCTCTCAGTCTCAGTGGCGAACGCGTTGCTGTAGCTGCACATGTTCGTGTCACGAACGCAGGTGACAAATTAGAAAATGAAAGGACCGCTTGCACTTGAAGTCGATGTTATAACATCGCTAGCGTATCGGTCAGAAATATTTGGCCTTGAACAATTATAATTATTATTGCCAGTTGTCAGAATTTTGGTTTTCTATTTCGCCCATAGCGTCTATAAATTCTTCATCGTCCGAAAAATTACTATTTATAAATTATATTACAATATCACTGACTGGTTCCACACGGTTGTCGTTAAACCTGTCGGAATCAGTTTTTTCAACTCACATTCATTACTCAGCAGTCTCTGCCAAACCTCTTCCACATTAGTAGTAAACTTTCCAACTTCATCCATATTAATTACAGTTAATTACAAGAAAGATAGAAAACATTTTTTTACAGAAAGTCAACGCGTTCACAGCGTTTGTTTACCTTGGATACGGTAGTCAACGACTCTAAATGGAACGAAAATAGAACGCCCACGAATACATCCTGACTTTCCTGAAATAGTTTTTGAAAACGCAAAATTTGCGACAGGTTACGCCGATTTTACTATCGCAAATGCAAATTTTATTGATTAACCAATTAAATTTCGAGATTTATAGTAATTGTATTAGAAATTAAATTTCACTTCATGGAATTGAAATCAAAATTAAATTTCACTTCAAAGATTTGAAATGTTAAAAAGTTTTAGTACTTGTGGCCCCAAATGCAAAGGTGGAAAACATTTGGAAATCTGACTCCAAATACCCAATATTGACGTTTACCCTTTACCTTACATGAAAAGCAGACGACACATGCAAACAAAATTCCGGAATAGCTTTTTTTCTTCATTTTCTGTCTCAAAAACATAGAACGAGCTCGATTCAAAGAGGTGTCATAACCTTTGTTTTGAGACAAAAAGAGAAAAAAATTATGACAATTAATTGGCGATTTTTGTGAATAGCGCTGGCCGGTTTTGGTCGTTACCTTGGGTAAAGGGTTAATACCATCGAGCCTATTATTTCATGATTTAAGCCATTCTGGACACTTTCCATCAGAAACGTGAACTTGTTATTCACGTACCTCCGCATTTATAAACGACACAGCTATCAAACTTCACACACTGCATTCTGGTTATTTGACATTATGCAATTTTATTTTGAATTTCAAAGTTTGGCATCCGATGCCAGCGATGCCAATTTTACGTTTTTTATACCTTTATTTTCAACCTCCGTTCGAGCTTTAGCCTTTCTAATTTTCAATAATGTTCCAATAAGAGTAAAATCCTCGCCCTCTGATTGGATGAGAGCTGGCGTAGTTTCTTTTATGTTTACGGCTCCAGTAGCAAATGTTACCGTCTGACGTCACAACGCGAAATATCGGAAATGACGTCGCCCGTTTCGTAATTGCTTCATCAACGGGGTGACTAACAAGCCGCTTCATTTTTTCTGGATTATTCACACGTGCAGCAGACGGTGTTCCACATAAAGTGTTGTTTAAATTACAAACCGATTTAAGATTTGAACTAAGATGGAATCTGGTTTATTGATTACTAGCAGGTTGCACGGGAGAAGATGGTTATATCAGCTGTTTTCGAACTAAAAGGTCAAGGTCACCAATTTCAAGGTCAAGGTCACCCCACGCGGGCACCCCGATAAAGTCAAAATGATCGATGGGTCAATATACCCGCACATATGAAATTTTAGACCGATCGGCCCAGCCATTTTCGAAATAAAAGGTCAAGGTCACCAATTTCAAGGTCAAGGTCACCCCGCACGGGCACCTCGATAAAGGCAAAATGATCGATGGGTCATTATACCCGCACATATGAAATTTTAGCCTGATCGGCCCAGCCGTTTTCGAAATTAAAGGTCAAGGTCATCAATTTCAAGGTTAAGGTCGCCCCGTATGGCCACCCCCATAAAGTCAAAATGATCGATGGGTCAATATACCCGCACATATGAAATTTTAGCCCGATCGGCCCAGCCGTTTTCGAAATAAAAGGTCAAGGTCATCAATTCAAGGTCAAGGTCACACCGCACGGCACCCACCCCATGTTACTCGCAGGGACAAATTACCCCCGTGTACAAAATTTGAGATCGATCGGTCGAGAAACGGAGGAGTTCACCCGGAACAAAGATAGAGAGACAGAGAGATAGAGATATAGATACAGACATTCGCATTTACGTGTATATATTAGATTTATCCAGTGCTGTTGTAGATATACGAGAGGTTTATTTACTAAACTTGTGATCGTTAAAAGTTGCCTTGAACAAGGGCAACTTTTAACGATCACAAGTTCAATAAATAAGCCTCTCGTGTTCACGATATAGGTTTGGGGTTATGGGTAGTGGCTTATTGGAACATATACGTTATTGTGATGAATTGACGATAACATGGTCTGAGGTTTGCGACCTGGAGTGTATGTTCAGCCAAGACGCGAATTGACGGTAACATGGTCTGAGGTTTGCGACTCGGAGTGTATGTTCGCGAATATTTTATTAAAAAACGCTGTCTTCTGGTTCAATTAGCTCCGTATTTATAAACGATACATCTACGAAATTTTGTACACTGTTATCTGAAATTACTCAATGTTGTTTTTTTTGTTCAAATTTACGCACCGATGCCAGCGATGCCAATTTAAGTTTGTTTTCCTATAACTTTCATTTTCAACCTCATCTTGAGCCTCAGCCTTTCAAGTTTTCGGGCATATAATCTCCGCATCTAAAATGTGGTACCGTCCTGAGTTATATCCGAACGCTGAGGTGACGGCATAGAGGGCCATATGGACAAAAATGGGTCGGATTTTTTCTTCAAATTTTAGTGTGTTGGAGAGGTCAAAACTTTAGGAGACAGCTGCGGTTCATTTCGATTTACCGTCATATTGACGTTTTTACCCCGCTTCAAAGTTTAGCCTATTTTTGATATATTTCATTAACAACGAGCGATCGGATTCGGTTTAGTACTTAAAAGGACGACAGACATCTTTCACTCGTTGTCCCTGCTACGTCAGATAATTTGAAAGAACAAGATGTCCCGTGGGACGTGAGGCACCCAACACATAAGAAGAATGTTCCTTTTAGTTGATGTCCTGTAAGGAATTCAAACTAATGTTGAAGTGTGGGCCCCCGAGGACATGCTTTGTTCAAACTTCTAGACATTCATTACAAAGATATTTAGACTGAAGGTTCTGGGTGGATCTATTTTAATTTTTCCCATTTACCACTGTGGCATGATCCATTGACCCCATGACATTACTAAAGTTAACACCCAGTGATAACCAAACTTCTCAATCAGCTCAAAAAGCCTATTTCCGTGATCACAACTGCATTTCAGCAGTCATAAAATAAATAAACCAGTACATATTTGAATGTTCGAAAACGTTTGCCAAGCGAAATAAAAATCATCCAAGATTTATTGAAGAATGGATGTCTTTCTTTTTGGAGGCAACACGCATTTATACCATGGTTACCTACATCTAAGAAAAACCTATGACATAATTTTTAACGTTATACACCAACCGTGGTGAACACGCCAACGATGGGATTTCAGTAGTTAAAATTTACACCTACAGTGGAACTACATCCAAGTTCACCTTTGGTGACGTCGACCCGAATGCGAACTTGTCTAAATTTATCACACGTCGCCTCGCGAAGAGTGAAATGAAAGAGGCAATTATTTATTACGTTTTTTAAATGAGTTTACACCAAAAAATAACAAACATGCATGCTAATAAAGCATCCAAAACTCGAACTAGTATGTTATTAAGTTATTAAAATGAAAAAGGTCCCATTTCTTTTCTATTTCGTTTCGGTGATAAAACTGACAGCAGAAGTACCGCCTACCGATCGTCGTGTAAACCAAAACATATTCGCACGTATGCACGGCTGCTGTTCAGTAAAATCGAGAAAAACTAATAGCGACTCTTAAAATTTGACGATCATTGTATAAATAAAATATACCCAAAGTAGCTTGGTGTACCAAATGTTCACCACTCGTGGTAAAGTGGTGTTAACCGCGCGCCGAAGGTACACCACGCTAGTATGGGTATATTCTATATAGATATTATATTGTTCATAAAATGTGAGTAATAAAATCACAATTATGTGTTGTTCTCCATTACACACACACTTGCACCCATTTAGTATCTTTTGTAATATGTGAAATGAACTGGGAGAGAGGATGATACAGGCCATGCCTATTCGTCATACCCTATTTCTATTTTGAGAAATAAAACATATTAAACTCTGAAGTATTTGGGTGGTGGTTTGGGTGGAAAAAGCAAGTCTTCAGAGTTTTATATTACCCACAGTATTAGTATCTGGAAGCGTCATGACATCCTAATTATGATATCAGGAGCTTGTTTTGATCAAAGTTGAATATCGTGATGTTATATTTAAAACGTGGATGTATTAGGAACTGTGACTAAAGAGAAAATTACTGTTTAATGTTTCTAAATACGATTAGTTACGATGTTGCGGAGCACGCAGCTGCTCGTCCTTGCTCGGTGATTCTCTCTGGGTACTCCGGCTTCCTCCTCCCATAAAACCGTCACCGACACCATATGATTTTGGCTGTTAAAGCGTGTTAAACCTTAATAAATGAATAAGTAACCCAATATGACCACAGAGGTTAGATTTAACTAACTTGTAAAAACAGCCACCTCACAATAATGTTATCTGTCAAATGTGGTCGTATTTGAACTGGTGGTATGTGAGAAGATGAATTCTGAAAGTTTCCCCATGAGTTAGAGTAGCCAAAGATCGTTATATTGTTTCCGCCATTTCCACAGTTTGGGATACATGACAACACATTAAATGATCGCAGAAGCTTGATTGAAGTAACTTGTAAAACATCCTACGAAGATATTATTACACATCCATTAAACTTTAAACCATTGTATTTAACGGAATCGCCGCTACGACATAAATGTTTCTGTATTCAACTTGTGTTATAAAAGCCGGTACTTTTTTCACCACACCGTTTAAACTGTCGAGTCATTAGTTACACTTCGAAAGGTTTCCAAATTTCGTTTTCAATTATCGACTGTTTTTCGTGTAAAATTTTCTCTCAGCTGTTTTGCAGATCGGCACAAATTTGTACTTATTTTTTTAATATCAGTAATAGCCACCACATAGTTAGGCGTGAATGGACACCAGACGAAGAGAAACAGCGATACGAATTTCAACAAACACGCCCAATGGAAAAAATAACAAATGCATTTAAGACTGGTTCCCTAAAGGTGCTTTTGATTGTTTTTATTTGTTTGATCAGTACCACAAATATAACTGACTCTTCACTTTTGGATTTAAACATCGAAATTAAAATTGATTTATTTAAATGAATTTTAATGCATGGGGATGTGTAATAAACACAGTATGCGATGTGTGTTTGAATCGGTGGGTGTTTTACATAACTCGTTGGAATGGAACAGTCATATTTCGCTCGACCCTACGGCTCTCGCGAAATATGACTACGCCATTCCAACTCGTTATGTAGACAAAACGTCGCGTTTTGTCTATTCATTTGCCAAATGTGGAAACTTTTTTATACCACGATTGCTGTATGTAGTCAACATTACCCGATAGAATAAAGACATTGAGAAGTACACTAGGTACAACATATGGAATCCAACCAACGTGTCGGAACGTCATGTAAAATCTCATACGATGGTCGTTGTGCATCTGCGTGACTTTATGACATGAATAAAACGCAAGCATGTAAAGAGTCCGCCAAAGGTGATATTTTTCTTTACAAGTTCCATCGATTTAATTCAGGTTTAATTGTGGCGTATATAAACAGAACACGACTCGGATTGAGTATGGGGGACAGAAATCAACGACCTTTGTTAGAGTTTTTCTTGTATGTCAGGTGCACCTTCGACACTCGTGAACCACACGGAAAAACTCGTACAATGTTATTGTTCCAGTTCCCTGTACTTCACCATCGACCCGTTCTGTCTTAGAACTTGTAGTGTATGAGATTTGTATGTTTTCTCATTAGCCAAATTTGCAAAAGTGTGCTCGCCCCATTATAAAATCAATCAGGAATTTTTTACCAGCTTTATTTTACTTTTTCCCAAGGTTCTCCATCTTAAATATAAATTACTTGAGCTGGGCAATTCAGGATATAAACCCATTCGAGAATTGTGTGGGGGGGGGGGGGGGGGTGGGGGAGGGAGGGTAACTAAATGTTTTGGCTGAAGTGAAGCACATCTCACATACTTATATTGGCCTCAGGATTTCATTCCAATTGGCTCAGGGTTCTGAACATCAGAAGTTAGAGCTGTAAAATAATCTTGTTCCATCTCAAATGCGTTTGTCGCTTATTAAATCTTTATATCTATCTGTATACGGGAAGGGAGCTACACCTAGATCTAAAGACAATTGAAAAGCCTCAGTCTTATCACTCACAGAAAATTTGATTAGAATCAGTCAGGAGAGATAAAAATGCAGTTAAAAACACATTTCGACAGTATTTCTACCTCATAGCTGTCCGCCAAAACAAAATCAGAAGTTAAAAGCTGGAAAAGGATACGTTATGAAACAAGCGGAGAACATATATTTTTCTGCAAGAGACAAGAAAGAAATTACTCACGGTGGCAGCATCCGATTCAATAAGGCGTCAGTTTTTTTCTTTTCTTCAACGAGAGCCACAGTCCTCGCCTCCACAATTTCCTCGAGATTACTTGCATACTTTTCCAATTTCTGAACCATCAAATCCATAATGCCACACTGTCTGCAAACAAGTGAAATAATACACAAATTCTATTCATTTGTATTTGTTCGTTTTCTCTCGATAACTCTTTCGTGTTACGTTTATTTATCCAGTTAATTATTTCGTTGTTTATGAAAACAAAATAATAGACGACAAAACATTAGAATCCCCACCACCAGTTAAAACTAGAAGTCCTGTCATCAATTGCGCGCAAACACCTCGCCATTTAGCGCGTTTATCGGCGCGTTAGATCATATGGAAAGGCTATCACATTCTCTACGCAACCTATACACAAGCAATGGTTCAGCCAATGGACCTCCGGGTTTAACCCGGAGGTCCATTGGCTGAAACATTGCTTGTGTTTGCTGTGAGTAATGGCAAGACTCGGTGGTAATTTGGCTAGTTTCAATAGGACAATTGCGCGCAATTCCTGTGCGAAATTGTGTCAAGATAAGCGCGCAATTCATGACAGGACTTCTAGTTTTAACTGTATAAATCAGCGGTGTAAGATCGTGTCTATTGTGGAAAATTTATACCTATATATTAGGGTTGCAACAATAAATCATTTTATGTTTGAATGACGATACATTGCGGATGATCCAATCCGTATCATTGTTCATTGTATATTGCAATTTGATAAAAAAAAATAATTTCAGGAAAAATAAATCGTTGGATTTTGGAAGCTGGTACAGTGAAACTATGTTATTTGCAGGCTAAGTTTGGCAGCGATAAATATGCGATTAAAGCAATTATTCAATTCATCAAAAAATGGTATATTCTCTCTAGTTTTCTAAATATTTGATTAATCCTTTCTATCTTGTTTGACGGAGTTCATGGAGCTCGGTTGAACAAGATCTTCAACTCAAAGTGAATACATTTTCTAAGAGACAAAATTCACTGCAAAATGCATCATAAAATAAAATACTTAAATTACTGAATGCCATTAGTTATTACATTGAGATGTTTTATATTGTTTAAATGTGCATTCAAAATTTGTATTAAATGGATGATAATAGAAACGAATACGAAAATATTTGATAGTTGTAGCTACATACATTTAAAACTAAAAGTCCTGTCATGAAATGCGCACAAATAGCACGTTGATATGAGCGTTAATATGCGTGTTATGGTGCACAAGCAATGTTTCAGCCAATGGACCTCCGGGTGACCTGGAGGTCCATTGGCAGAAACATTGCATGTGTTTACTATGAGTAACCAAGAGAACCTGCCGTGCTTTGGATGCCATTCGATATGGCAATTGCGCGCAATTCCAACGCACAATTAAGCCGAGATAAGCGCACTATTCGTGACAGGACTTTTAGTTTTAACTGTACCACGAGAGATCATGATACATATCGTTGTTCTATTTTGTAGGCTAGTACTTGAATGCTTCACGTTTCAATCATTCTCTTCATTTGAATAGAGATTGGGGGGGGGGGGGGGGTGTTACAAACAAATGCAATTTCAAAAACCTTTTTTCAAGAACCAAGTAGAAACTTTAGAAATACGAAGCAATGTTACTCGAAAACAAAATATTTTTGTTCCGAAATTGATGAGGTTTTGACAGTAATGGCTGTGATTTGCTGAATGATTTCCTTTAACATTTAACTGGTAGTGTACTGAATTATTTTTGGTCATCAAAATCTGTTCACATACATTTGCCTTGTTACAATTTATGGGAGAGTGCCAATAGGCACTCTCCCATAAATTGTAACAATGCAAATCCTAACAGTCTAAATAATTTCACTTCAAAGGTGATATGAACAACATCCACAGAATATGAAGCCTTTAAGTTGTGGTACCGACCCTTCGGAATAAGGCCCAAATATGGGCTTCCCGCACTCTACCAATTAAGAGATCACTGAAAGGCCCGTTATTATTTTTTAACCCTTTTTTTCGGCTTACAAAGATCAATATACATTGTATCAAAATATCGTCGTCTTGGCGTGGAAGAGTAGAAAATTGGGCGGGGATGGCTGTGTTCAATTTTTCTTTTTTCGAAATGCAAGAATGTAGTATAATTTGTCACAATACTGAAACCCTACACTAGCACGGCATGCCACATTTGATCCCACCAAAGGAAAGTTGTCAAGACATTTCAAAAAGACAGACGGTCATAGTTGGTCGTTTATTGTCATGAAATGATGAAAAACACAATCTGAAGCCAAAGGTCGGACATTAATTGAGAAAATGGCCGTTTGAACTATTGGGATTCGCAATGTTATGGACTAACTAGATTTTCAGTGGGTGGATCAAACACAAAATTCCCTGGGGCATGCTTTCTTAACGGAGTACATACACAGAACACTCGTGTGAATGGGTTAATCGATATGACACGCGTGTCAGCGCGATGGGATAAAACGAGAGACCGCGTGTGTCGTTCTGTGTTTATTACATGTCTTCACGTATGTAAAAGCAATTATTAGAAGAACACTCAGCAATTCCCCCTCGAGACTCGTTAGCAAATGGTTTCCATAGTCAAATTCTCGAATGTCCAACTCAGCAAGAGACGTTTATCTCATAAATATTTCATACTCCTCATCTGTTTCTGGTGAGCTCTCTAAGCCTTACTGAACAGAATTCACGAAGATGAGCATATTTTATTATAAGAAGTTCGAATGTCCGATATGACTAGGGCCTTGGTCGGAAGCGAGAAAAATTTCCGATATTCTATCGCATTGTGCTGTTCTTGTCTACGGATCAAATCATGGATGAAAAGATTTGAGTTTACAGGTACATCGTGGGATAGAAATGGATTTGTGGAGATAAACACCATTCGCAGATTTAAAAAGAACAAAAACAAACCACAAACATCATATTATTAATTGATTCCAACAAACAGTTTCTGCTGCCCCGTGTACCCTCAGCTCTTCGTTTTTGAGGTAACTATAATCCAAAGGCAAAATTAAGTTTCAGTTTTGTAATAACTCACAAGAAATCTTGCGCAATATAGCGCTGTCGGTGTGTGGAGAGTGGCACACATAATTTTCTTGTACAACCTTTTCACCTCATGCCCTATTGTACATGTATAACGCTTTATACGAAAAAATAAAATACGTACTGATCTTTATTATGCGTGCGAATATATTTGCGAATTTCACTGAATGGCGGTCTCCCGTGTGGATCTTCGTCCGTACAGTAATCTAACATCTTCACCATTGTTTTTGGTATGCCTGCCTCACATCCTTTTGGCGGGCGGAACGGTGGAGATTCCGCAATCCGAACTCGTTTTATAACTTCTGGAAGGAAAACTGGGAACATTTAGAACATTAACTACACATTTTCATCTTCTGTCCCAAAGATATAGCTCGTGGGCCCTCATTGGAGCCAGCTCAACGCGATCGTTGAGGGGCCACGGGCTGTGGTTTTGGGACAGGGAGTGAAAAGGTAATAAAATTCGAATGCCGACTTCTGCGAACAGCGCTGGGTGGGGTTTTGGCGGTTACGAAGGTTGTGGTTTAATGACAAAATCAGGTGTTGTCTATGATAGTAACTGTTGTCTGGTTTCTCGTCTATGTCGCCTCTCTTTCAGCTTCCACCAATCATTCCTTAGCTTACTTATATTGCTACTACCACCAAGGTAACGGGGGGAGTGGTGTCAACGAAACCAGGGGAGGGGGGCGACATCTAACAGGAGTGACAACCAGCGACATCATGCACGCATGCCGGAATGAGACCTCATCAAGACAGAGTAATCTTTTATGTTGAAGTTTAATATCCATTTCTTTCTCTTCATTTATGTTGATCTTTCTCTCTTCTTTTCTTTCTTTTATTTCTCTCAGGGGAAGGTAGGAAGACAGTCAATCTGGCTATGCCTTTCCCTGCCAGTATACATTGCATTAACTACGAGGATTTATTTTCTTTATGTGTACTATACGAAAATTTCTTTTTGTCGAAATTTTGTTATTTTAACTAGATGTACCATATATATAATTTGTTATATTTCACTATACTGGCAAATACATTATCTATCTATTTAGTATATATATTAGTGCTTATCTATTGACTAAAGTGAATTTTTTGATTTTATTGGTTGATAGATACGTGGTATGAAACCGTATTCATTGAAACCCACGATACGTCCGCCCAGCCACTGACAAATTTCCCATACCCAGTGGAAGCCTCGTTCCGAAATCTACAAATTGTCCATACCCCGTAGAAGACGCGTCACTCCAGTTTTACAGTGTACATGTATTATATTTTAATTTTTTATCTCCAAAATATAGCTCATGACCCCTTATTGGAATGAGCTTGTCGAGTACCCTCCAATGTGGGGTTCATAAGCTATGTTTTTGAGACAAAAAAGAAAAAAAGAAATTCAATATTTTTTTTATACTAGTCATATCGGAATCTTTTCACAAAAACTCTTTTGCACATAAATTCCACAGAAACCTGTATGGCTCAACAATAGAAGATAAAAGATCTCATGCTGTGTGTGTTCACACAAGAAATAGATTGTTCTTCTAAAACGGAAAGTCAATAGATAAATTCGTTACCCCGTGTCTGATCACGTGGTACGGGTTTTTACCTACCCGAAGCCAGCCGTATCCCATGAGGCCGAACCCGAAGCCAGCCGTATCCCATGAGGCCTTCGGCCTCATGGGATACGGCTGGCTTTGAGTAGGTAAAAACCCGTACCACGTGATCAGACACGGGGTAACTAATAATACTTTGTACAGTAGTAATTTTCACATTCCTTAGTAAAAATTAAAATTAATTTATATCTCAGATGAGACAAGTGTTGTCTACTATACATCTGTGATGGCAATACACTAGTAACCGGTAGCCTGAAATTTTTAATCAATTTGTAATGTGTCTGATTCACTCAGTCAGTTTATAAATTGACTGAAAAAATGAGTCAATTCACTGAAAATTGAAGCAGATTTCTTGACACATTGATTGATTCATACTTTTACTGATACAGTTAAGTTGCTACACTGACAATAACAATATTATGATGAACGATTTTAGTTTTCATTTGCATATATAAGACTGGAATGACACCGGCTATTGCATATTAAATCAGTTTTAAAACATTTACATCTGTTTGCTTACACTGTTTGCTATTAACAGTACAATTGCACTTGGCAAAGCCTTGTCTACCACAAATAATTTTTTGTTGGACTGCCTGACGTTCAACAGCTCCCTGGCTCTGCGGGTGTCTTGGATTTCCATGTACCATTAGGTAAAACAAATGCATATGAACAAAATAGTTTTATTCTTAAATACACTAGATAGGACACATCCAACTAATATTAATTTTACTAGCAGTTTTCATGAACCTATGGCAGATGCTTGCTGCACCGATACAGTCAATAACGAAAATGGGAGTTATGTTTACAAAATTAGTACTCATACAAATACAGGCTAGTAGTGACCGGTGCGTGACTTTCATACAACCAAATACACAACACAGCCATGATATTGACGGATGTTGATGTGTGGTGTTAAATACCAAGACATTAATGCACAGACATTTGTACATCTTGTCATAGCTTTAAACATTTTTCATAAATACATTGATACGCAAAATAAACGCTGAAAACTATATTTGCTGCACTTACCACGTATATTAGTCTACAAATGAGAAATAGTGCATGGAGAGTGTATTATCATTAAATCACCAGCCGAGTGGAGATTCCACCAACGCAATAATTGCAAATTTATTGCAAAGCATAAAAATTACAAGCAAAGTTCCAGCCAATGGAACCCGGAGGTCCATTGGCTGAAACTTTGCTTGTGTTTTTTGTCCATATGCAGGGAATTTGAAAATGATAATTTAGGTGATAACTCCACTCCGAAGGTGATTTAGTTATTATTAAACATATTTTATTTGTTATAACAAAATGGATTGGATAACAAGTGCCGAGCACTTAGATAATATCCTTTCCTTAATATACATTTGAAAATTTCAAATTATGTTTACAAATATTTACAAAAAGTTACCAAAATGTAGATGCAATGGCAAAGCAAACTTAAGAATAATTAAAACAATATTGTGTATGTACACTCTTCAAGATGGATGTTGGTAAGTATTCGACTTTATAAGAGTCAGAACAGATAGGTGAGAGGGAGGAGAGCAGAAATGTGAACGGTGAACTGCCACATCGCAACACTGTTGGACTTGGTCAACTAGCCAACGTGTCATATTACGGCACAATCGCGATTCGGTGATTTAGTTACAATCCACTCTCCACATACTGTATGCATATCTTACATGTAACACTGTTTCCAGATACCTTGAAAACCGTAAAAGTTGTGCTGACAAGGTTCCTCAAACAGGAATTCAAACAGACTACGAAAAAAAAACAAAAGAAATAAAAACAGTTTCATAAGCACTTTCAAAATCTCACCGTCGTTATTCATGTCGAGTTCTGCGAAACCCCCGTTCCGGTAATATATTTCATTTAGAATAATACCAAAACTGTATACGTCGCCCGCCTGTGTTCCTCTTGGCGGTATTTCGGGAAGTCTAAGTAGTTCTGGTGCCGTCCAGAGGAGCTCTGAAAAAGTTTATATCATAATGTATTACAATTTCCATCAGAAGCAGGAGTTGGAATTGGAAGTGTTAGGTTGGCATGGCAGAGAGAAAGAGAGAGAGAGAGAGAGAGAGAGAGAGAGAGAGAGAGAGAGAGAGAGAGAGAGGAGATTTCTTGATTAGCAATTATCGTGCAGACTTAGATAATTATTTGGAATCAATAACACTTGCTGTACACTTTGCCTTCATGATATTATATGAAGATACATGGAACTAGAGTAAACCAATAAAAAAGAAAAAAAAAATGCAATTGATGCTTTTTATCAGAAGGTGAGGTTAAAGATCGATAGAATACAATCTTTATAACACAGTCGCCGACGGCCATTATCTGGCTAAATATCCTGATCCTTGTGTATTATCCATTACATTTAGGAGATAACCTTTTCTTCTCAGGTTAGACATTTGGGAATTTGCCTATGGAAAACCATTTGTTTCAGGGGCGAGTTAACAAATGGTTTTCCATCGTCAAATTCCCGAATGCCTAGCGAACCAAGAGACGTTTATCTCCATTGTAATTATTGTCATCGTTAGAAGTGGGAATCTTCGCCAAACCCGTTGTAATTTGAAGAAAGACAATAAAAAATTGTCATTTTCGATCCTGGTCTGTTTGCCATGATCGAATTTACAGAATGTGTTCGATTTGTGACTCGGGTGACGTTAGTGTTCATAAGAGAGAAGGGAGATCGCGCATAGCGTAGATACAGATATGTTCTAATTGACCCGCTTCCGGCAATTAGAGCACGGTAATAGTGAATTTACCTGAAGATTAGAGAACGTATCCGACCGGCTTTAGCCAATCAAATTACAGCTTCAAAAAGAACAACGAGGTTAAATTTAACTGATGAATTACAACCAAACATACACATTTGTTCTTCTGGGTAGGAGAGTCCACAGAACATTCGTAATAGACGATCAGGAGTCTATATGCATGTGGTTTCTTATTTCTGTTTTGATGCATATTTCAGGAAATTTATTTTGTTGTTGTTGTTATTAAAATCTCAATTTTCACCCTATAACATACAGTTAAAACTAGAAGTCCTGTCATGAAATGCGTACAAATAGCACGTCGATCTGAGCGTTAATATTCGCGTTATGACCATAGTAAGGCTATCAAATTCTGTACATATGGCCTGTGCATAAGCAATGTTTCAGCCAATGGACCCCCGGGTAAACCGGAGGTCCATTGGCAGAAACATTGCCTGTGTTTGCTATGAGTAACCAGGAGAAACTGCCATACTTTGGATGCCATTCGATATGGCAATTGCGCGCAATTCCTACTCGCAATTAAGCCTAGATAAGCACACAATTCGTGATAATAATAACTGTATTAGGTATGTTAAAATATTCTAATGAAAATTAATACTAATTAAAGAGCAGTATTTCTGAGGAGTAAACTTTTAAATCAGTTTTCAAGACATTTTTAAATATTACGAGACTGTTAGACCTTTATTCTGCAAAAGAATACATATACCATTGGCAATGCAGCCCATTGGTGGGAACATAACAAACATATCGTACAAATGTATTTTGCATGGCGGAATATTCACCGGTAAAGAGAGATAATACAATGTGTCGATTAAGTGGTATGGGACCGAGTAATTAATGTACTTTCTGGTTGATCTGAAGGATGGGTGGAGAAAAAAATAGGTGACTCAAATTTCAAAACACATCTAAGAAAGTAATTACAAAATGGAAACCGAAGGACAGGATTTACTTGGGTATCACCCGAGTGCGCACCAAAGTGCCATCTGCAATGCACGGATACTGCAGAGGACACTTTGATGCACTCAGGAGGAGATATGTTTTTACTATAATGTTTTCCAGAAGCTTTACAAAAAGGTGCTCGTTTATCACTAATGTTTCCACGCAAAGTTTGTTTTTGTGGGGCGTTACCTGAGTGGAGGCGAATCAACGGGCGATTACTTCAATAGAAACTGCCCATTTGTTAGTGGAATTTCCACGCGAAGTTTGCTTGTCTAAGGCTTCACTGGTAAGTACCCATTTGCACCCTTCTCCAAACTATAAGACAAACAACCAAACAAAATTAACGAAATAATGAAATACACAAGCCTAATTTAATCATGACTGCCTTTTATTATTTATTATCTTGCACAAGAATTAATCAAATGTCCAATTTCTATCCAACCCTAGTTGCTAAATAGATCGTCAACCGAGTACTTCGATGCGCCATCTACAATTCTAGAGCATTACAGGGAACACCTTTTTGCACTCAAGGAGCGATGTACTTTTTACTAGAATTTTCACGCAAAATTCGGGTTTTTTTCGAAGCTCCACGTAAAGGGGGTTAAGAAAGTAAATCGAATGTAGACCGGCTTGTCATATTAATACTAACAGATGAGGACAGGCGTAAGTAATAAGTCAACGGGGTAATTTTCGACCTCGCCCTCGCACTAAGCGCTACCAAAAGTCATCGAACTGCACTACGTGTATTTCCACACATAATTGACTCCTCTGTGGACTTTTTGATGTGTTCATTCAGAAACCCTTCCAAATCCACAACCAAAGGAATGGTGTGAGGTGGTGATCAGATATATCAACTCCGATCATGACAGCTCGTCGCCTGAGTGCTAGAATGTTCTATGTCCCATGGGGGGCATAGAACATCCTAGCACTCTTGCGATGAGCTCTTTTTATTCATTTGTTAGGTAAACTACCGTAAATATATTCAAAACTGTCCACAGGCACGAAAATCTTTTTCTCTCCACCTAAATGTAGGAATTATGCGTCCGTTGAGCGCACCAAGGCGTCATCCGTAATGCTAGAGAACTGCAGATAACGCGCTCAACGCACGCATGGATCTCCAATGGGTATAAACCTAACACAAGCATCCGACTATTTTATCCGCAAAAAAGCGCTTCACGCTGTGCGGTAATTCATCTGGCGCGCTCTGTCCATAGCCCCACATCGGCAATCTCAAATTCCAGAGGGCGGCAAGTACGATGTGGATTAAAATCATACACACATACTCGCGGATATATATGTACATATATGTATATATGTACACACACATGTAAATACAAATATACACACATACGTACATTTATATATGCATGCGTACATATACATGCACATCAATAGTCACAAACGTCCATCCACGTAACAATTAGATAGGACCTCAATGCACACGTGCTTGAATAATGTGCGCATGCAGATTGGTTTTTATGAGTGAACGAAAGTATATTATCAATCATACGGTTTGTTACTGCTCTATCATGGCGCATTTTGTGTCTGTTAGTTTCATATTATGTAACTAATTAACTGTGTAGAGAATGAATCTAACTGCCCACCTTCACCATAACTTAACTTGCGACTGCGTTGAATAATAAATCATTTATAAATGATTAATTCTTGCTTGTTTGACAAGAAACTGTTATTGTCCGCCGTCATGTTGAAAGAGAAATGAACAGAGGGAAAATTACTTTGACTGTCAGGCGTATATAGATTTCAACTGATAGTAAAAAGTTTGCACACAACTTGCATGTGACGTTCTTAAACTAATGAAATTCTCAGGAATTTGCAGGAGGTATAATATATAATAATACGCCCTTTATGAACCAGTACAGGGTGCGCATTATAAAATAGTAAGGACCCCTGGGCGTAACTGGGAAGGGAGAGGAGAGTGTGTAGAGGTCTGTGATACTCCTCCAATAATTTTTCCGTCAATTCTATTCTGAATATGAGTTTTGTATGTCGGCTCTTGCTAGAAACCATGTACGCTCTTACGAAAGTAGATACACAGAACGACACACACGTGTGAATGGGTTAATCGGTATTACACGAGTGCCGGCGCGAAAGGATAAAATGAGAGGCCACAGGCCACGATTAACCCGTTCAAACGCGTTTGCTGGTCTGTGTTTATTACACGCCTTCGTGTCTATAAAAAAGCAATTGTTAGAAGGACACTCACCAATTCATTTGACAACTATCGACAAAAACAACACATTTTATTGCCAACCAAATCTGCGAGGGGAACGCGTGTCGCTATTTCGTCCCCGAGTTCCAATGTGTTCTATGTGCCTACTGGCACATAGAACACATTGGAACTCAGGGGACGATATTCAGATATCGCTAGCGATTCAAATTGAAATTTCATTCCACGGTTTGTAGAAAAATTTCAGTAAAATTTCGCTTCTATTTAAAAATAGTCCGTTAACAATTTCCGTTCCGCACATATTTGCGGAACATATTTTCATTTTCCGCATGGTTTAGTGTTGCTGTAGATGTGGATTGCAAAGAACAGACGTGTAATAAATTGTCTACTTTGATGTACACACATACACAGTCGATCTTGTACGAAAGGAGCTTTGGGATACCCGGTTCGGGAATTCGGGGTGCCAGCATGAACAAGTTTAAGTCTAAACTAAATAGGAAGTGGGGAAGTTCGCGGCTAATACCCATTCACAAAATATATACTCCTGACTGACTAATAGCCATGACGAGATAACGGGATTATGGCCACTTTCGAGACACCCATCTTAGGTTTCCGGAGATAAGTCACAAACCAAAGCACTTACTATTCAAATTCCCTTTGTGAATGCCATCAATTTCCTTTGAAATGAAATGATCCATTCCATAGTCTGTTATTTTCAACACCCAACGACCATCAATCACACAATTAGAGCTTGTCAGTCTGCCATGGGATCTTAATCTTGTTCCGTGAAGGTAATGCATGCCCTAAAGGAACAAAATGAAATGGCATAATAAAAGATACATTCTGAAAATAAATTAGAAAAAAAAATCTTGAACAAATTGCTTTGAAATGAGATTACAAAAAATGGTAATGCAATTAAAAGAAAAGTCCAACAAGGGAAATAACTCTTAAACAATAGTTCAACTGGTTGCAATGTAATCCCATTCATGACATCACCAAACGCTATATATTAGATTTGAAAAAAGGCTTCATGGGATTTCTTTGACATGACAAGAAATGGTAATGTGATGAGAAGAAAGTCCAAGTCCATCTAATGCAGTAACGGATGGATGGAAGCCCATTCCTATTCCCCCACTACGTGGCGGGGGTACTAACGGGATTAATGGAGGAATTAGATAACTTTCAATAAACGTATCAATGGTGCGTACCTCCCATGCGCTAAATACGCCACTGGAATGATATATTGGCACTAACCATCACCCCTCCTCAACCTCCGATCATTTTGCTCTTACCAGAACTGTTTTAGCCCACCACACTTTAGCAAATTGCTCGATGACAGTGGTTGTGAGTAAAGACATGTTAAACCCATACATGGTGAGCAATCATTTAATACACCACATTTCGAGGTTCCGCCAACTTGTAGTATCTCGATGGATTTGAAGTTATTCATCTCATACTCCGTGGCGGCCCAGTGATGTGGACAGCACGGACGACAGTTAATGGTCCGGTCCAAGAATGTTCGGTCCGGTACGATCAGTTACATGGGTAAGCGGTCCGCTTTATTCCCAATGGACCAATTCAAGGCGGCCACTACAGTGTTTGCGTTTGTAACTGACATGTGACATTTTATTCGCCTTCTTTGTGTGTATTAGATGTTTGAAGGTGACTGTGGGTTTTCAGTGGATATCACACTTGTTTGGTAAACCACCATCAATAATTCTATCGCGCAGTATGGCTTTATAACAAGCGAATTTTATATCTCCTTGTGCTGGCATTAGAGAAACACGTCTGATATTCACTCTAAATGGCAGGCCATAATCTATTTACTGCATTTTATTACTTTCCAAAGTGTGATTTACTGGGATTTCCGGGTTTGATTATAAACGATAACTTCACAAGTGAATTTAGCAATCAACATTTGTGTCATGTATCCGTGCGCGCAAACGAAGACGCTTTGCCGTGGATGTAATGGGGCCTTCATTGTTTTTTTTGTTTTTTTAACCCTTTACTTAACATGAAAACTCAACAACACTTGCAAAAAAAAATTCTTGAATAGCTATTATTTTCATTTTTTGTCTTAGAAACATAGGTTATGACCCCCTCATTGGAACGAGGTCGACGAGCTCATTCCAATGAGGGGTCATAACCTATGTTTTAGAGACAAAAAATGAAAAAGAATAATGAAAATTAATTGGCGATTTTTGAGAATAGCGCTGGCCGTTACTTTAGATAAAGGGTTAAACAATATAATTATCGTTAATAATGAAAAGTAATAAATAGAGTAATCGCTTTACTGGACTGGTTACATGAAATATTTCATTCGAGGCGAGGGTCTATATTGTAAAGCACTCGTGCGCATTCGCGCATTCGCGTTTGAACAACGCCCCTCACCTCTCATGAATTATTTCACGTAACCAGTCCAGTCAAGCGATTATTCTCTATTTATTTGCAACATGTAACATTCGTCCATTGTGAACTACATCCTGGAGACAACTGCCGCTCTAGTGCAAATACACCCAGAGACGCGGTTGGTAGCCTGGTAAGCATTTAATTCCGTATACTGATGTTAACATTAATTTTGTAGGAAATTTCAAACGTCTCTGACGTAATATGAAGTCGCACGAAACTAACAGTATGACAGTACTAAACATTTGAATTAGAGTTACCCACCTTAAAAAGTTGCTCTCGGAAATGCTGCAGTCCCGAAACTGAGGATCCCCTCCACCCTCCGCACCCCCCCCCCAAAAAAAACCCCAAAAACATACTGATTTAAAAAAACAAACGTTTGAAACATTGTAATGGAATCTAGTATTATTGCTGAATATTGCAGAGTTAAAGAGGGGTACTTTCATGCATTTTGGAGCCTAAAAATACAATTGACTAATGGAGTGTTTTTGTTGGGCACCCCGAAAAAATATGCCCGTGCCGGTAGTTTCCTTCCTGTCAATTTTTCCTTTGGGGACAGAAAATCCTCTGAAGGGCTACCCATGACAAATGTATTTGAGTCCATATTAAAATGATGCTATCATATTATTTTCACAGATACTTTATAATGGTCGCCCATGGGGAAATGTTTAGTACTGTTATACCTAATACGTTATACAAATGTAAGTTAACAAACACATACAACATCACTGTTGAAAGTCTTTTGAATTATTTGGGACGTGCTGTTCTTGTTGGAAATGCTGATCTCAGTCAACAGAAATACCGGCTGAAAACTTTATCCCCGGGGAAGTCATCCATTTGGTCATCAGCAATAAGAATTGTAGAATTCCGGTAGCAGTGACATAAAAGGAGGGAGGGGGTACTTACACAATTTGAATGCAGCCCACTCAAATACCCCCGTGTCTTGCCATTGCGACGCGTTCTACGTCGTTTAAAGGCGGCCACCATTACATGATGACATGTTTCACTCACTCCTCTCCACAAAAGGTATTTTGCCGTTTTAGGCCCCTGTCCAGCAGTGAGCATGTTAGGTAAGTAGAATTGTTACTGGTATGGTTAAGTGTGATAAAATGAAGGTCAATGTATTGTGTTTTGTCATTTGGTTTCTTTTTTTCATGCAATGAGTCTACGTCATATATTGTTCAACCAAAAAGCAACTAAAAGTCAATCGCCACTCTCATAGAATGTTAAAAATAATACTGTCTTGATCATCGGTTTGGACAACTAATGCAACTGGAAGTCTGAGCGGGCTAAACGGTTCCCTGCAGTACACCTAAACCCCTTTGTATTTGAAAAGTTTTCTACAATTTGCACAGGCGAATAAACTATACTACTGACGTTGAAGATAGACTACATGCATGCAGCTACCCCCCCCCTCCCTAATTTGTTTTTGTGGGTGGGGTATACAATCTCCACCTGTTTGTTTTTTACCAGTTGGTACGCAAATAACGCAACCCAGAAGCGCATTTGGGGATTTTTAATATGTCGATATGGATGGTAAAAATGTTTCTTTATTGGTAGGAATTCAAAACACTATTTTGGCCATATCAGTTGGTACTCGATAGCTGGCTTAACCATCTGTTCGAGATCGACCATTGGCTCAACAAACCCGAAATACGTCAAGTTACATCAACAGAATACGTATTTCCGAAAAGAATTATATATATTCTGACAGAAATTGTAAGAAATTGGGAAAATTTGTCGGATTTGTATTGGATAGCTTCGTTCGTGGGCAAATTAAGTCACGGTATCAAAATTTCTCCCCCAAATTATCAATGAATAACACCAGTGCTCAAAATAACTTTTTTTCTTTGCGTAGCAAAATGCTACACATTTCCAAAAAATAAATAGCATTTTGTAAAAATTACATAGCTATTTTTCTATACCAGAGTTATGTTATGCTGTTTTGTATTGAATTCTTCTAAGTAGATAGAACAGTTTCCATCCATTTCTGGGCATTTCCAAATGATCTGCAACACATGAAACATTTACTATGTTTTTTTTAACTGAACGGCCTTTAAGGGTTGCATGGACTTGTATATTTTCAAAGGGCGTCTTGGTTGTTTAATAGAGTTCTCAAAATGGAAGTTGGGATTTTTAATTTGATGGGCTTGAAGTTATTTTTAATGGACATTTTATGCAAAATGTTGTAAAAACAGGAAGATTTTAAACCAATAGAATTCATCTTACATATGAAGCCGCTAATGATTCTTGATGGAGAGTTAATCTGAGTTAAGCCTGGAATGTTCCACAATCAGAAGTAAAGCATCAGTGAACTAGTTTTCAAATTTGTTTGCAAATTTTCATTTACATTTTGCGATACAAGATAATCAACTGCAGCCTAATAGGCTGCAGTTGATTATCTTGTATCGCAAAATTCTATACATAATTGAACATTGTGTAGCTTTTTGCAAGTTTAGCATAGCAAAAAGCGATGCGACGCCGCTTATTTTGAGCCCTGAATAACAGCACATGCACAATCAGCTAAGGCTAAGACTGTCTATATAGCTAGTTGCAGAGCGTTCCAACTAAAATCTAGTTGGAACAGCTATCTAAGGAAAAACGTTTTTCAGCAACCCATGGGGGGGGGGGCTCACCATACCGAAATTTTTGGTTTGGACCCAACTGGGTTGCGAACCAACAATGTACTTTACCCCAATCAGGGTGGTGATACGATATAAATTTCTAACACAATATTCAATTTTAATCTTTCGTAGTCTCAAATATTTTTTTGCGAAATAAAACATTCACGTTTTTTTATGCAGCGTTATTCTCAAGTACAGCCCCATGATACATTTTTTTCCACAATTAATGGCACATGCCTGAAGGATTATTTTCACAAGAGTGACATGTATTAAATACTTTTAACAAAGGTGTGAAAGGAATATTCGATTACTAAATAAAAACAATCACGATGCTCGATAATAAAGGCAAACCAGATTGAGAATTTTTACCGATAAATACGATTAAGAATTCCCCAATCACCTTGAAGAAATATGTTTTTGAAAACAAAGCAGGAAATGTTTGAAATCTAGAAATAGGCTTGCGCATAACTGTAAATACTTGAAATAGGCATCAGTTGACCACACAGCGCCCGGATATGCTCCATTACTCCGATACGTCAAAATGATTATGAAATTTGTAACACATTCTTCCTTATTAAATTGATATGGGCTGTTTGGGATGTCGGGCATACCGACACTCAAAACTTACGTTCCGATAAGACTAAACTCCTCTTGCTCTGATTGGACGAGAACTCGCTTAGTATGTTCTATGTTTACGGCTCAAGTGTCAAATGTTACCGTCTGTCGTCACAACGCGAAATATTTGAAATGACGTCGCCCGTTTCGTAATAGCTTCAACAACGGAGTGACTAGCAAGCCGTTTCATTTTTCTAGATTTTTCAGTCGTGCAGCAGACGGTGTTCCGAATGAAGTGTTGTTTAAATTACAAGTCCGATTTACAATTTGAACTGAGATGGAATGAGTTTATCTGGTTTATTGATTATTTATTCAGTGCCGCCGTGGGTACACGAGAGGTTTATTTACTAAACCTGTGATTGTCATAGCTGCATGTTGTTATTTATTTATTTACTGATGTTTAAGGTCATATGCTTATGCACAGTGGCTAATCATAACCGTGACAGTTTTACGGGTGGAGGAAGCCGGAGTGCCCGGAGAGCACCACCGAGCAACGACGAGCAGCTGCCAGCTCCCCAACATCGTAACTCCGCACCGCAGCACAGGCCAGGTTATTTATTTATTTATTGGTGTTTAAGGTCACATATGTCTGCACAATGGCTAACCATGGCCGTGACAGTTTTACGGGTGGAGGAAGCCAGAGTACCCGGAGAGAACCACCGAGCAACGGCGAACAACTGTCAGCTCCCCAACATACCAACTCCACACAAGCAGGGTTAGCATTCGCTGAAGACAGGTGCACCATCGACGTGCAGTACGTCTCAGTACACAGCGTCACCGTGCCCCCACATGGGCAATGGGGGTGAAGTGTCTTGCCCAAGGACACACTGCGGTTGCCGCAGGTGGGATTCGAACCGAAGACCTCTCGGCTTGCAGCATGCACCCCTACCAACTGATCCACCGCCCCCCCCCCCCCACAGGTCGGGTTAGATTAGTTGAAGACATTCGTACACTCAACGTGCAGTACGCCTTAATACACGGTGTCATCGTGCCCCCATGTGGACAGTCGGGGTTAAGTGTCTTGCCCAAAGACACAGCGCGGGAGTCCGAATTGATCGCCAGACGGTTACCCGTCCAATGATTAACCGGGCTCGACGTTGCTTAACTTCGGTGATCTGATGAGAACCGGTTGCCGAAGCGCCATCGCGCCCCCAGCATGTTGTTAGAACAGTTGAGGGTAGATATCTCCTATCGGGAACGATTTGGATCTTCAACTGTTGAGGAAACATGTCAGCTGTGGAGGCAACATGTTCCCAGAACTGATCTCGTAGTTATTTTACAGGGTAAATTTCAAGTAAAAGTCCACAAATGAGCGCATTGTCCAGAACTGACGGCAATCTGACACATAATAAAAGACAACAACAATGAAATGTGTGTGGATTCGACTTCGTGTTGAGCAGGGGATAAAAATAACAGCTTCTGGGACATTGCAGTGGTAAGGAGAGGTCGTTTATCTACTCGACAAATAAAGGGTTATGAGGAAATGAACGATAAAGATGATGATGGGCACGGGGGCTCATAACTCGTTGAGGGATACATTATTTTTGGTGGTCTGAAAATGTTCATCAAAATTTGTTTTCTCACAAATTATTGAAGAGTGCCCACAGGCACTCTTCAATTATTTGTGATAAAAACAAATTGACATAAACAAAATATTATTTGTGTTTGGCTGAACATGAAACATGAGCAAGGAAAATGTTACTGTGGAATACTCATTTTTTTAAAGCCTTGGTAGTGGATTCTTCTAGCACTCAACCAGTTAAATTGCTGAGGACTTTCTTTTTCTTGGACTAACCGTTCAGGTTAGTTTGACTCAAAGGAGAGGGTTAATATACTGACTCAAAGGAGAGGGTTAATATACTAATCGGAGAGACTGGGAAGAATGGGGCAAGGGATGTCATCAAGCAGTTCGTCTCCAAGTGTTGGGAGAAGAGAAGAAGCGCGGGAATAGGGAGGTAGTTGGTAGAACATGGGTAACCAAGGCCTTCTCATACGAGAACCGCGACAAATCAGCGGCCGGCCGAAATGTTATTATTATTAGGTCACGACTAGCTCACTTCTGCAGATTACAATTGTTTATTCACAATACACCAAAGACACGCCACGCTTCAAATCAATTGTTGTCAATAGAAATGAACTAATACGCGTTGGCTATGGGGGTAAGAGGCAAGGCGTTAATGTGCTGTAGGCTCACTCAGGCTTCTTTAATGAACGAAGAAGAATGAACAGCGATTCAACAGTTTTAAAATATAACCCATTACTCTTTACAGTATAGAATCCAGCATATCTTTAGATTATCCCACTTAATAAAACACAAGTTGCATCTTGTGATCGATCACAAAACCCAATAACAATTCTTGAAAATATAATTTCCAGTCAAATCGCTTCCCAAACACGTATGCGAAGAACGATAACGAAGCCAAAATTAATATCAAGAAACTTGTGGGTTCTTAACAATTTGCTCAGTTGCTGATCTGTCCACTTAGCGGCGCTTACCACGTTAAGTGAAATTACGTTTATTACTAAAACTCATTACTCACATTATCAATGCTGCTTTAATTATTACGTGCTTCGGGGTCTTTGTGGTGAATATATCGCTACATGGGGTTTCCGACTAAAGCTGAAACGGTTAAGGGATTTATTTTCTTGATCGATTAATCATGTGGATTAACCTTGGTTAACCGATTAATCACTTGTCCAAATAGATATGTGAATAATTGCCATACCGTTGATGATTTACAGCATGAACCATTTACCGAACGTAACAAACAAAACCAACTAGGCCTTTATACAAAAATCTCCATTTATTACGTTTTCATTTATGACTCAATATTCATGAGACTTCTCGAACATAACCAACATATCTTGTTTCTGTATTGAATGCACAAGTCCCTGTGTTACATGTAAATACCTTGAATTGAGTGTATGTGATGACACTGATCACACAGTGTGATAGTACTTGTTTCTCTTGAATAAGTAATGAAAACAAAAAAAAATGTTTTTTAAAGAAGTACCAGAGCCAGAACTGAGAAAGCAAAGGGGTTTTGATCGATTAATCACGTGGATTAACCTTGGTTAACCGATTAACCACTTGTCCAAACAGATATCTGAAAAACTGCCATACCATTGATGATTCACAGCATAAACCCTTTAACCAACGTAACAAACAAAACCGACTAGGCCTATATACAAAAATCTCTATTCAAATGTATTATGTTTTTCAATTTTTGTCTCAAAAACATAGCTGGTGTCCCCTCATTGTAATGTGTTCGTTAACTTCGTTCCAACAAGCTATGTTTTTGAGACAAAAATTGAAAATTTTTAGTTATTCATGAATTTATTTTGCAAGTATCGTCTGCTACCCGCAATGGATAAAGGGTTAAGAATGACCATCTCCAGCTGATAGTACAGTTTGAAGATCATGCAAGTAAACAAGTATCTCAGCAAGTAACTTGCATGCTTTACTGTCTCATATAATTGATGTGAGTAAGTATGACAATGTTTGCCTGTTTTGGAGCAAGTTTGTTCCTTTGTTAACCCAAATAATACAGTAGTTCAAAAGTAACTATAATCGATCAATTACTTTTTGGATCGATCAAGATGTTGATCATCGATTAATCGGTTAACCGTTTCAGCTTTATTTTCGACCTCTGATTACTAAAAGTGCCGTTAAACCGTAAAAAACAAACAAACCAACGGTCAAATATAAACATTACCACTATACGATACTGCTACTCTACTAATCTAAATACTCAGAATGAATCTACCGACTTCCCAACAGTCCATGAGACATGAATCAGAATTCTGTCACTCAAATGGCATGGCGGACCGATATCATGCAAATACACTATTTTAATTCCTTCTTTTATTGTGATCCTGTTCTCTTTCCTCCTTATCTTATTACCCCTTTGAACTCTAGTGGTATCTTCCATGCCAGTTCAATGGCAGCAATTAGAAGAGTCCATATTCATTATTTGGGGTAGACCAATCAGTATTTTCAACGTGCAGCCCGAGGCTGCACGTTGAAAATACTGATTGGTCTACCCCACAATATTTACTGAACCTATATAATGACGTTATGACGTATCATGTTCCTGGTCGGAAAAGCGGCCGCTGGGGTTCAAAGAATTAAAAAAATGTGAAGCGCCTCACATAGGGATCTAATTTCATTGTTTCGTTTGGTAATGAAATACATCTGTCGCCTTAATCTCAGCTTTATAAAGAAGCTAATTTACAAAAAAGGCTTGTCAAGGCTGATCCCATAATGGCAGGGAGCTGTGCAACAAGCTCTATGTTGGAAGCTTTTGTGTATAACAGGTCGTTGAACAAATACAGTTTTCTTGGTTAGAACTCGCAAACCAACTAAACTATCGCGCATCTTGAACTGTCTTAATTAACTCGAATCAACTAATATGATTAAAAAGCATAGCAGCGTGATTTCTACATGACGTGATGTGATACGTAGCCTGGTCATAATAGCTGCCAATAATAGTGATTTCCAGTTGTCCCCAATGATCCATACTGACTTCTGTTTTTGTCTTCTCCAGAGAACATGCGGTCGAGTGTGTACGAAAATTATTAAACACAATTTTTTTGGCATTATTGTTGGGGCTCAAAAGTTAGAGTCTCTACCTGCAGAAATAACATTTATTTTTTCCTGATTTCTTCCAATAGACTTTATTAATGGTACATGCATTGTAGGTATTCAGCCAGCTACATGGGGTATGTGACATATTCATAATTATTTGAAATTACTCAAACGTCATTTCGAAATGTTTGGTATAACGTAAGGTAAATGTCAAATGAATATATACCAACCGACACAATATCAGAAATGAAGGAAAACTTGAACATCCAATCCAGCTGAATTCCAACATTCTCTAGAACATCCTGAAAGAGAACATAAAGAACATCATGCTCTCAACCACCAGTCTCATTATGTAAGGAATGCGACGCCATTGTGTTCTGGAACCAACTAACCCTTCAATAGTCCATCGCCTAATTTAGAATCACGCGACTTGAATATTTCTGTTAGTCGGAAAAGCTAACCTACGATTCGCTTTTCCAGTCAACTGATATATTCCAGGGGATTGAACCGGAAAAATAGCATAAACTTTCATTCTCTATGACTCAACCCTAAAAATGTTGCTCACGCGAGACTTGATCTGACAGACTTTTTAACCCTTTACCTAACGAATCGCCCGCATCCGCCCGCGTAATATGCAAATTCAGCGGTTGAAAAAATATTATTTTTAAAAAACATTTCAACAAAACCATATCATGTGACCCCTCGTTGGAACGAGCTCGTTCCATCGAGGGGTCACATGATATGGTTTTGTTGAATTTTTTTTTAAAATGTAAAAAATGATATTTAAAATGATAAATTTTGATATCGTCTGCGTTGGATAAAGGGTTAATGGCATCATCACTACGAGTGAAGACACACCGCAGCATTAGTTTTATGATTACGCAGCGTAGTTTCAGTAAATATGTTAACCCTTTACTTAACATGAAGAAAAGCAGACGACATTTGCAAACAACATTTTTGAATAACTAATTTTTTTCATTTTTTGTCTCCAAAACATAGGTTATGACCCCTCATTTGAACGAGCTCGACGAGCTCGTTCTAAAGAGGGTCATATCCTATGTTTTCGAGACAAAAAATGAAAAAATTAAGGAAAATTAATTGGTGACTTTTGTGAATAGCGCTGGCCGGTTTTGGCCGTTACGTTGTTTTCTGAAATTTTTCGCTAGTAGAAACAATATCATAACAACTCCGCGGTGGTAAACTGGTAGCTTGCCGAACCAAAACGCATGAGAAATCAAAATGACTTTTTTATTAACCTATTGGTGTTCCGAGATTGTCACAATTTTCTTTGCAATACGTTTCCTGGCACAATATTTAAACATTCGTTATAGATGTCCATTTCATTATTTTTCATTCAAATGAATCTTAAGCTTTTTATTCGTATCACTTCATGTTATCATTACACCCTGCTCTTAATGCTATGTAACTTGGAGGTACAAATGTTGCTTGAACAAGCGCGAATATAATCACCCACCTGCTGCTCTTAATGCTATCTAACTTGGAGGTACAAAATAATGCTTGAACAAGCGCGACTATAATCACCCACCTGTAAGCTGAGCTTTTTGCAGAACTTGTAAACTAAAGTCACTTTTAATCCAACTATCGATGCTCCCATAAAGGTGTTCATGTTCTCATGTGATATTTCTTTCATCTGAAAATAGATCCTAAATTAATCTTTTCTTTCGTGAAATGGCATATCTAACAACTTTTGTAAATGAAAAATACAGAAATTCAACAATTTCGGATGTACCAGTCCAACAATAAAGTTTGGAGGCCCCCAGTGAAAAGGAAGAAATTCTAGATTAATTTGATAGTAGCATTGTGTATGATGATGTCCATGCCATAACAGATTCGTGAAAATATGTGGCCATAGTTAGATAATACATAGGCATGCTAGCGGTAGAAATTTTAACATAAAATGTAATAACTCTGAAGTATTCTGTCTAGGGCCAGCATGTTTCAGAACGTATATTCCTCACTGCAATCCTCAGCTGGTGGACACCCAGCAGTGGCAGGAGGCCACCAGGGGCTGCTGGCCAAACACTGTATGCGGGCCCCCTGAGTCCAAGGACGTGCATGGCCGACCATGGTTGGACCCTGCGTGAGAACAGTTTGAAGATCAATGTCAAAAGAAGCAAACTCCTTGACTCTATAGATGTACAATAAATACATCTATTACTCTGCACATTTTCACGTAATTTGTTTGTGAGAATGGGCACATGATGTGCCCATTCTCACAAAGAAAATACGTGAAAATTTGCAAAGTAATAGATGTATTTATTGTATGTCTAGAGTCACAGAGTTTGCTTCTTTTGACATTGATTTTCAAAATTTTCTCATGCAGGGTTGAACCATGGTCGGCCATGCACGCCCTTGGACTCATATATACTTATATCGACCTATAAAATATCTAAAAACCCTCGATATTGCCCGAACTAACTTATGGTAATACACAATGGAAGATTTCGGAATGCTGGGACTGATCAGTAACACCCCGTTGGCCCGGTTGCAACACACTGTTTACTGGTGCTCAACTGCTCCTCGGAAATCACTTCGTAACGACTTTTGTGCCAATTCATAACTGATTTTTGTTGACAATCGCAATTGATATCCGACTAAAATGGCGAGCGCTGCACAAAAAACGGTACGTTTCATCAACATATATCACAGTTTGACAGAGAGCCATTTGCAGCGACCACCAATGGTTGTTACTCAATGAACGTGTGTGGACACGGGTTTGTCAAATTGTTTACTCTAAAAGAGGCTCTGATCGCCGAATACACACACGATTATCTACAATTTATTAATAGAATAGTTTGCTTTTTTCGCTTAAAATAGTCTAGAAGTCGTGAAAATGGGATATGTGAACATTCTAGTGTATACAAAAACTTATTTTTGGCACTGATTTCTGGATTTCAAAGTAATGTGTTATATTCAGTCATTTTTTGTGGAACCACGTGGGTTTCACTTCTCTTGTTTCAATGTTACATTTCTTTTTGACGGAAAATCATCATGCTCCGCATCTTAATAATTATGAAGTTCCCTCTTCTTAGTTGATTCAATCAGTAAAATGTAGGCTTATTCCATAAAAAGTCCGTTGTAATTCTTTTCCAGAAATATCGATGCTATAATTGCAAGATGAAGCATGCGACCGATAAGGAGGCATTTCTACAGTTTACCGAAAGACATCCAAATAGCGAAATAGTGATTCACGTTCGCGAGGAGGACGAAATATCAATAACTGGAAATACCCTGTTCCGCAATGTGCGATTTGGTGTATCGGCACATGAATTTATAGATAACAAATCTAAGTTTGTATTCAATGAAAATAACCTTTCGATAGCGAATGAGTCAAACGTGCCACCTTCTCTCGATCACGACAATGGCAGTCGGACAAGCAAGATCATTCGCAAGAACACGCCAATGAAAGATGTTCATTGCAAAAGAAGTTTACTCCAAAACCTGAACAGTCACGACTCTGTGGCCATCGGAACACAAGGACAAGATTCGACAAATCAAATACAGCGATCCATAGACGAAATGCTTACACTCATACCGAAGGTAACCGAGAAGTTGCCAAGTTTCAGCATTCTACAGGAATTCGTAACATTCTCGTGATAAGCATCGTGTAATGAATTCCCTACAGACAACATCGCATTCCAGTTATTCTTAGACGGCATTCGTTTTCCGGAGAGTAGAAACATTACTTAATTATCACACTTTTGCTTTTGTGCTCTACAGCCATCGATTACCCTCGTATATTATATCTCACGTGACTTCCTTGCATTCTGATTGGCTGAAAGATGATACCCTATTTCGTGTAGTTTACATCCACAGAACTGACCAGGCACTACACCCAGGCACTACACGTTTTCTTTTTTTAGCACACTACTATATCAGTTTTCTTTTCATACTGGTCGAATAAAACTGATCAGGCTAAATTTAAAAATCGATTCACAGAGGCACAACATCCACAAAACGAGCCGGAAAGAAATCTTTGTGGAAAAATGTATCACTTTTCCATTGTTGAAGTCACATTTTTCGAGGCGTTCATTTTATTCCTTGAGAAGATGATCCATATTTTGTTTCGAAGAGAATGATCCATACCTGGCTCCAACTTTCATGAGAACGCGTCCGGATATGAAAAATCGTTTGTTTCGCTGCTCATATTATTTCGCTATTTAATTGTATGTTTTGGGCAGTAAACGAATAAATAATGGAATTCAATTGAATCTTCGGAGTTTGTATCCCGTGCTGACCCATTCGGTAGTGTATACGTCTGACAAATGTGTGGAAATTATCAAACTGTGTTGTCAAATTTCGAAAATTTTAGTTTTCATTCGCGAGTTGCTCGATTCTAGAATACACAGTTCCGTTTGGGGGAAATGTTTTGTTTACCCTTACCGACCGATTCAAAATCTGTCTTCTGCTCATACCAATAATCCAAGTTAGCCATGTTTTGGAAGAAAAAAATCTTTTTTAAAAACTACATGGTATTTTTTTTCTATATAACGCTGGTTGGTAGGGCTGCTACCTTGGTAATAGATTAACAAATCGGACAGATGTTTTTCTTGATGGGTGTTCGATATAATATAAGGATTAGTGCATGTCTTGTCGTTGACTACGCCCATATAATGCCGAGTGAGGTGGTGTTGTTCCCTCCGCTTCGCGGCGGGAACTACACCACCTCACTGGGCTCTATAGTCAACTCCAAGCCATGCACTATTCCTTAAGTATACCACGGGGTAGAATTGACCCATCACTGCACCGCGAGGAGTCCCCTAACGTGGCTCCGGAAGCCAGGATGGTAAAACATGGTGCTGACCAGTCTGCCTGCTCTCTTCTAGAGATGAGTCTTGAAATACTATAATGTGCTATAATAGCATATTATGCTAAATTGGGATACTCTCGTCTTCACGTGGGAATGGTTGTCAGTTCCTTATCGGAGGCTGGTTGGTTCTGCATGTAGTGACGTGGTAAAGTGGCCGTTAAAATGAATTGCCGAGTTAACTCTTCATTCATGTTTCATTTGGGAATTGTCATCGTCGTGATATAAATCATAGCAGTTGAAAGTGCCATTAACCCCAATCAAACAAATAAACAAACAAACAAGCCACCGATTACTAGGACTGTCACGATTAATCGATTGTTGATCGGTCACGGCGAAATCGATTAGTATTTTTCGTTGTCGAATAATAGGTAAATTGTATCCAGCTTTAGACGTTTAATAATTAAAAGAAAACTGGATGAAAAAACTATTGTTTCTAAAGGTAAAGAGTTAAGAATATCGATGTTAAACCCCAAGAAGCCGTTGGAAGCATTTGCCTTTCAGGTACATTCATCAAAGCTTTGATGTTCTGAACTTTTGAACCGTCAGTGTAATAATCAAGACCGGTCGGCAGTTGCGAAGTTCGCAACTGCCGACCGGTCTTGATTATTACACTGACGGTTCAAATGTTCAGAACATCAAAGCTTTGAATGTACCTAAAAGAGGATCGTCTTCGTTGTTTAACTGAGGTAGGTCAACAGACTTGAACTTTATTTTTTATCGACTTCAGAGAGAGGGAGAGGGGGATCATCTAGGTACGAGTAATCAATTATTATCGACTATTTTCGACGATTAATCGATTCCTAAATTAAAAAATCATGACAGCCCTACCAATTACACCTACATGTGTGTAGATTGCAGGCATATTAAATTAACACTGACAATTAATATCAACGCAAATAATAAAAAGAAAACTTTGAAATAACACGGTTCTTCCGGGCAATCTTAGTTAACGCCAACTCAACTTGCGCCAAGATATCACCGAAGATCCAAAAAGCAGGGTAATTGTTGAAATTGTTGAAATCATTCGTGGTCTTAATGCGAAACAATTTCAGATTAGTTCAGATATTTTGTCCATCACTGATCACGACATGAAAGTCAGACGAGAAGTGGAACATTTTGAAATAAATTTCAAACTCTGTTTACAGAAAAAAGAAAAAATATCAGGTGCGGTTTCCCTGTATGTACAATCAGAATCAATCAGGGGGAATACTATGGTGGTGCTGGTGTGGTATAGTAAATGGTTTTGAAGAAAAATCGCGCAGTACCTCACATTGGATTAACATGAGGATACAGTTCAAAGCCACAAATTGCATAGATCCAACTGGAATGAACAATCTGCTCAGAGGCATGTAATTTGTCAAGTGCAATACGTTTTTTATGAAGTTTTATAACTCACCTGCAGCCATTTGTTTGGGTTTTGCCGCGTGTTTGCTTCTAAAAACAAACAAAAATCGCAATCGCTGCCGAAACAAATCGAAACGAAATGGCGCACGAAAATTGTTGCGAAGTGATTTCCGAGGGGTAGTTGAGCACCAGTGTTGCATATCCTAACAAGAATACGAATTTCGAAATGGACTGTGCTTATTCATGCTATAGAACGACCATGAACAATATAATATAAGTTAACCCTTTACCTAACCTGAAAAGCAGACGACACTTGCAAAAATAATTCTTGAATAACTAATTTTTTTCATTTTTTGTCTCAAAAACATAGGTTATGACCCCCTCGTTGGAACGAGCTCGTTCCAACGAGGGGTCATAACCTATGTTTTTGAGACAAAAAATGAAAAAAATAATGAAAATTAATTGGCGATTTTTGAGAATAGCGCTGGCCGGTTTTTCCGTTACGTTAGGTAAAGGGTTAATATTTTAAATAACTTGATTATAGGTTATCTCTGCCAACATGTATGGTATGGAGATTTTATACCTGGATGTCGGTGTTTAAACATCGAGCCATAGGCGAGGTGTTCAAATGATACATCCAGGTATTAAATCTCAATATACCATAAATGTGGGCGTAGATAACGTTTTTGTCTCGTTTGAAACACAACAGAAACAGTGCAAATACATTTGTGGACGCATTTCTCCCGCTCTGCAATCAGTGGAACGAAATTCGTGAATGAATGTTTTGTTTTCACAAACGCAGAAGACAACACGTAGAGTTACATCCCTTGGGTTGTAAAGGAAACGAGTAAAACGAATTTTGTTGACATATCGTTCCCCAAGTTCCAATGTGTTTTATGTGCCTGCTGGCACATAGAACACATTGGAACTCAAGGGACGATATTTGCTGTTATTTTATTTTTCTCAAGTTGTTTCATTTAATTATCCGACTATTTAATTTATAACGGCAAAATATGATATAACTGTCGGAAATTGTGTCGTCAGATTACCGAAGTTAAACAACATCGAGCCCGGTCAGTCCTCGGATGGGTGACCGTCTGAGTTCCAACTCCCGCGCTGTGTCCTTGGGCAAGGCACTTCTTAACCCCCATTGTCCACATGGGAGCACGATGACGCCGTGAACTAAGGCATACTACACGCCGATGGTGCGCATGTCTTCAATCTAACCATGTCTGTGCTGCAGTGCGGAGTTACGTTGTTGGCGAGCTTGCAGCTGCTCGTCGTTGCTCGTTGGTTCTCTCCGTGTACTCCAGCTTCCTCCGCCCGTAAAACTGTCACGGTCATGATTAGCCATTGTGCATAAGTATGTTACCTTAAACACCAATAAATAATAAAATAATAACGAGGCGAGCGGAAGAGAAAAACCTTCATTTAAACCATATGCCTCCGATATTTGGGGTGCGCTCATACCCATAGTGTTGCACGCTCTCATATACCTTTGATGTTGGATGCATCCTTTGCCATGGCTATTTGTCCAAGGCATTCTGACCAATCAAAAGACCGAATTTATCGGGATATAGGGACAAAGTATTATATACTCGGGCACCTCTATTTAAAGTATATGTAAAATAAGGTTATTGTAAATGTTTTTGGGAATACCGTTGCGTATTATACGAGTTCACTTTGTGTGTAATGTGGTACTGGTCGAAACCTAATGTATGTTGAATACCCTTTTTACACACAATGAAAAATCCAACAGTATTGTACAAATACGTGAATAGAGACCTTTTTGAACTCTTTTGTAGGGGAGAGCGATGCAAAACAAAATGAATATCCCTATTTATCAGAACATCCAATATCGGAATCAATTCCACATCTCCTTCTTTGAAATATGTTGCGGTCAAAGTCAATGGCATTGGTGCTGGAATATTCCTGACGTACCATTCGTGTATGTTTGTTAGTTCACGAAGTTATATTTTTGTATATCTTACCTCCTACAAGTATCTGGGAATTTGATTGGTTCAAAGACGTCACATGCAGACTGCATATAAAACCACACACTGCCTGTCAACATCAATAAACGCTGACAGCTATGGGTAATCTCCCCCTTTGTTCATTGATTATTCAAAATGGCGGCAGCCGATGAACGCTTCAAATTGAAAGATTGAGTGCTGGAAGCCCATATTTGGTCTGAAGTGCAGGTTAGGCAACTTAAAAGGCTTCATATTCTGTGGATGTGTGTCATGTTACCTTCGAAATGAAACTGTTTGGTTTGTATGAATTTGCCTTGTTACAATTTATTGGAGAGTGCATGTAGGCACTCTCCCATACATTGTAACAAGGCAAAGACACGTGAACACATTGTTAGAATTGTCTCATTTAATTTTGATCGCTGTTGTTATTAGTTCTGTGCATCGATGCAGCTGTCGGTAAGATATATTCGTTACACAGTTTGTTTGTTCAGTTAATTCCATATTGGACTCGAGCGAAGGAATTAACTGACACCATATATACCATATTAGGCCACCAACAAACTGTGTAACTAATAATATTTTTGTTAGTCCACCATTTCCATCACTGTTGTCTATCTTTGTTAGGCCTATGGCCAGGAATCAACTTTCTAATAGCTTAGCTTGTCAAAGGGTATTATCAAATCACAGAGTGTTATCTAAACATCCTTTTCCTCGGAAGGTAAGAAAGAGTAACGTCTTCAAACAAGACAGAAATCTTTCATGACGATAAATGTCTAAATTAACAATAATCTCTCTGTAACATTGCATGATAACATGTACATTCTGTGGAAACACATACGTTACGACACGCGTGTGTGAATGGGTTAATCGATATGGCACGAGTGCTAGCGCGGAAGGATAGAATGAGATGCAGCAGCATATCTGGAAACAACTTGTTAATAAACGCATTTGTTTGAAGTTTTTCTCCACCTTGCCAAGGGCCCCTTTTAAAATGAAGTGCGTTTTCACAGGAAGTGTAAGTCCAAATTATGTGCAAAATTAACATGTATCCCATCAGGCATGATGATATGCCATCGGACCCTGATAGGCGTTCTGTTGTTGGCATAATGTGTGCAAACAGTTAGTTGCCTGGGCTTGAATTCCATTTATATACTTCGGGGGTGGGGGGGGGGGGGTCCTGGGGATCGCATTTGACCATAGACGGGTTATGCACGGGGGTGGAGGGCGGGTGTAAGTGCGTTCTTCATTATGTTTGTTTGTGTTCGATTTTGGCGACAATTTCGGCGCCCCAGGTCATATCGTCTCGGATAATTTTATGATGGGGATGTCCGGCGATATCCATTGGGCGCCGTTGGGTGATGTCGGGCTCTCTGGATTGCTGCCATGGTGCGAGCTGGGTTGAAATGGTCTGGAGGGTGTGAGCCGAGGGCATGTGGGCCGCTGACGTTTCATTCACAGCGCCATGACGCTGCACGTGCTTTTGGCCTGTGTGGGTCCTGTTTTTGACGGGGTGGTACATCGGGAGTCCGGCGGACTCTTGTCGTTACGCGGTGGTTCTCTTTCTCATCACATCGAACAGTCGACGCGGGGTGGGTCGGTGTTCTGGAGGTGCCGTTTGGCGCTAGTGTACTGATAAATGGGTATGGAATGGACACATTTGCCGCTTATGTACGGGTATGGATAGCGGGATACTTAGTAGATTTGGATGGAGTGGTATATTTACACTGTAATTACATGCTGGACTTCCGACAGAAACGCTCAAATAATAACGAAATAGTAGAATAATAAATTTATATGCAAAACGGTCACAACCAAGTATTATGGACCAAAAATAAGAATGAAAAATAAAAAAAACAGACTTGTGTTTTGATATTGGCGTATTAATTCTTTAGCCTTATACACTTAAATATAGAATAAACGTATAGTGTTTTCAAATGAAAAAAAATATTCAACGAGTAGGATTAAGAATGAAACCGACGAGCCTCTGGCGAGTCGGTTTCATTCTTAATTCTACGAGTAGAATAAACTTTTTACTGGAAAACACTATACGTTTATTTTCTTTATCCCATAATATTTTTACAGGGCAGTCGCGGCTACAAAACACAGCGAGAAGTGAGGAACACATGGGTCCAATTCGATGACAAGCAAAATTACGAAAAATAAAAAAGGCGTTGTGATACATACCTGAGCTAAACTTACAAAAATACTTTATTAAACGAACAATGTGTAGTGTTTTCTACTGTAATACTTTAAAAAATGTTTAAAGAAAACAACAACTGAACAACAACACTAATGCGGTAGATGTCAGAGGTCAACAAGTCCGTCTCTACTAAAGGAATAAATTCTTTCGTTGTTACTTATTTATATTTATTGGTGTTTAAGGTCACACACTTATGCACAATGGCTAATCGTAAGCGTGACAGTTTTACGGGTTGAAGAAGCTGGAGTACCTAGAGAGAATCATCGAGCATCGACCTGCAACTGTCATCTCCTCAACATTCTAACTCTGTTCAAGCTTCACTCAAGCAGGGTTACAGCGGTTGAAGACATGTGCACCATCGACGTGCAGTACGCCTTAGTACACGGCGTCATTGTGCCCCCATGTAGGCAACCGGGATAAAGTGCCTTGCCCAGGGACACAACGCGGGTCGTCCCGGACGGGGATCGAACTCGGGACCTCTATCATAGAAGTCCAACAGTCCACCACTGAGCCACCGTGCTCCTCTTTCAGAGTTAAACCTATAGTGAAAATGTATCACCCTTCTACGTGAAAGCAAACATTTTTCTCCCCCCACTGCATGTGTAACGTACGTGTGTCCGGGGTGAGATAGCAGGGAGAGACAGATGTATCTCACCCCACCACGTGACGTTATACATTTATAACGTTATTATGACGTTATGCATATCGTATCAGTTTCTTGCTACCAACTAATTCATATTGACGTCATCAGAATGCCGTGTGATCAAAGTTTGATGCTCTAAAACTCTTTAAACCCCAAGATGCCACCGTTCCTAATTGATTTCGTGGTATATACCTTTGGTATATACATACCTTTTGCATGCTCTTCCCGATGGTGTTATTAGTTTTTCAAAACAACGAATACCAAATGAGTTGATTATATCAGCACGTGACCGACGATTACCTCTGGCTAACGTAACCGTTGTATGGAGAGGGGAGAAAAATAAACCCTGATGGGTACGGGTGTGGGATGGGAAAATCTCACCCTCGGGACAAGATATTTGGTCCAGACACTCGAGCCGAGTGTCTGCACCAAATATCTTGTCCCGAGGGTGAGATTTTCCCATCCCACACCCGTACCCATCAGGGATTATAATAATCCAAGGCTTTTATTATTCGAATAAACAGCCATTTGTGGGATAAAATATCCTAATCATACATTAATCACAGTATCTGCTGAAATGTTTCAATTTATGGCATGAAATATTTTTTTGTAAAATTAGTTTGTACATATGTTATATTTATTTGAATAAAAATCAAATAAAAACACCCCCAAAAAACCAAAAACTTTAAATCAGGTCGACCCAACGCAACAACAACACGTGGGCGTTTTATAAAAATAACGTTTCAGGCGTTGAGAGTGTTAAATGCGGATTGAATATAAAATAATAACACCAGCAAGGTGTTTAGATAAAGTCATTGATGAATATTATCTTCACACTATATTTTATTACACGCCTGTTCTATGAAATCCCCATCTACAGCAACACTAAACCATGCGGGAAATGAAAATCCGTTCCGCACATTTATGCGGAACAGAATCGTCTACGGACTATTTTTAAATAAAAGCGAAATTTAATTGAAATTTTCTACAATTCGTGGACAGCAATTACAGTTTGAATTAGTAATGACACTAAAAATCGTCCCCTGAGTTCCAGTGTGTTCTGTGTACCAGTAGGCACATAGAACACATTGGAACTAGGGCTGTCACGATTTTTTAATTTAGGAATCGATCAATCGTCGCAAATAATCGATGATAATCGATTGATCGTACCTAGATGGCCCCCTCTCTCTCTCTCTTTGAAGTCAATAAAAATGAAGTTCAAGTCAGCTGACCAACCTCAAGTAAACAACGAAGACGATCCTCTTTTAGTTACATTCAAAGCTTTGATGTTCCGAACTTCGCAACTGCCGACTGGTCTTGATTATTACACTGGCGGTTCAAAAGTTCAGAACATCAAAGCTTTGATGAATGTACCTGAAAGACAAATGCTTCCCACAGTTTATTGAGGTTTAACATCGATGTTCTTAACTCTTTACCTATAGAAACAATATTTTTATCATCATTTTTCTTTTAGTTATTAAACGTCTAAAACGGGATTCAATTTACCGATTATTCGACAACGAAAAATACTAATCGATTTCGCCATGACCGATCAACAATCGATTAATCGATGAATCGTGACAGTCCTAATTGGAACTCGGGGGACAAAATAGAAACAAGGGTTCCCCTCGCATTTGGTTGGCGATAAAATGTTTTCTTTTTGTTGATACTTGTCAAACGAATTGCTGAGTGTCCTTCTAATAGTTGCTTTTAGAGACAAGAAGGCGTGTAACACAGAATGAGACGCGCGTGTAAATGGGTTAATCGATATGGCACTTGTGCCATCGTGGAAGGATAACCCTAGAAGTCTGTGGCCTCTCGTTTTATCCTTCCGCGCTGGCACTCGTGGCCTCTCGTTTTAACCTTGCGCGCTGGCACTCGTAGACCATTTAACTCTCCCTCCAACCCCCGCCGACCTAAAATTAATTTGGAGATAGTTTTTCCAACCGTTCTAACTGGCTATTTTTGCTGCGCAGCATTGTACTTAATTTTACGTATTACCAGCCCTTCTGCCATTGTAATAACTAAAACTAATTCCTTCTTGAAACTCACCAACAACCATGCTGTATTTTATAAAACAGTAACTTTAATTACTATATTTGGTGTTCTGTGCATCTGCTTGGATCCTATTGGTGGCTGGTTTTATTACCATGACGAGATCCAGACGAATCCACTGTATGAATTCAGTCATTAACCCTTTACCTAAACTGAAAAGCAGACGACACTTGCAAAAATAATTCTTGAATAACTAATTTTTTTCATTTTTTGTCTCAAAAACATAGGCTATGACCCCTCGTTGGAACGAGCTCGTTCCAACGAGGGGTCATAACCTATGTTTTTGAGACAAAAAATGAAAAAAATAATGAAAATTAATTGGCGATTTTTGAGAATAGCGCTGGCCGGTTTTGGCCTTTACGTTAGGTAAAGGGTTAAATAAACAATAAAATCAGCATGTTGCCTGAAGATGATAACCCGCCTCCTCCCTACAATTTTGCAGATAGTAAGTATTTTTTCCCCAGTGAGGCGCGTTCTGAGTTCAACGGATCACGTTTTGCCTTCTCGGCTTTTCATATTAACTGTCAAAGTTTTCAAGCTCACTGAGACACATTATACAACTTATCATGCGAACTAAATAATGCTCAGAATACATCAGACGTCATTGGACTCACAGAAATATTTCAAATCCCCGAGAATATATCTTATACCCTTGAAGGTTATCACCAACTACTAAAACATACGAGAAGCAATGACGGCGATGGGCGCGGTGATGTTGGGCTTTTTATTAGGGCTGATATCTCTTTTACTATTCGACATAATCTTTGCGTCTTCATACCTCACGTCATAGAGTCTCTGTTTGTCGAATTAAAGTATAAAACATCATCGAAAACTGTTGGGGTAATTTACAGGTCTAATAAGGCTCCCAAAGCGGATATTGACCTATTTCAAATCAAAATAGATTATTTAACCGATGCTAGCAATAAAGAAAATAAATCTTCATGAATTATGGTTGATCTTAATATTAATTTATTGAAAATAGCTTCTCACTCCAAAACGGATCTGTTCATAGAGTAGATGTTCAGTGCGGGGTTTGAGACCGCAATCACCAAACCAACTAGAGTTACAGAGCACTCTGCCACACTCATAGACCACATGCTTTCAAATAATATCCGTAATTCTTTTAAATCTGGAATAATTTTGACAGACGTATCCGACCATTTTGGTATCTTTTATGTCGAACAGACAAATAAGGGACCCATTAAAATGATGCCGACACTGACAAGGAACATCAACTCCACTACTATTGAACACTTTAAGCTGTTGTTGTCTGAGTGTGACTTAAGTCCAGTTATGGAAACAGACTGTCCAAACGAAGCCTATGAAATCTTCATATATTTATATGTGAATGTTTTTGAAACAGCATTCCCCTTCCGAAAACAAACACTAAATTAGAAATTTATAAAACAAAAGCCTTGGATGACAAGGGGACTTCTAATTTCTGCCAACAATAAGAACAAAATTTTCCTCAAAAAACTCAAATCCCCCTCCGAGTTGAATACGAACAATTATAAACAAATACTGTAGACTATTCAACAAGAATAAAAGACAAAGCAAGGCTATGTATTATGAAAAAGTACTATCAGAAAACAAGAGTAATATGCAGAAAACCTGGCAAATACTAAATAATATATTAAATATCAATAAACGGCAACGCATTTTACCTCCAGTTTTTAATGTTGGTGACAAGACAATATATGCAGCAAATGAGATTGCGCACGAATTTAATACTTTTTTCGCAAACATAGGAAACCAAACATCTAAACTAATAATTAAGAGTCGTTTAAGAGTCGTAAGTCATTTGTAGAGTTTTTGAATGATTCATATGATATGTTATTCATACCTCCAACATCACCCTCTGAAATTTGTAGGGAAGTAAGCGATATGAGAACAAAACCAAGTTAAGAATGTGAAAATGTCAGCTCTACGATCCTTGAACATTCAATAAACCAAGTGGCCACCCCACTCGCCCACATTTATTTATTTATTGACGTTTAAGGTCACATACTTATGCACAATGGCTAATCATGATCGTGACAGTTTTACGGGTGGAGGAAGCCGGAGTACCCGGAGAGAACCACCGAGCAACGACGAGCAGCTGTCGGCTCCTCAACATACTAACTCTGTTCATGCTCCGCTCAAGCAGGGTTACAGCGGTTGAAGACATGTGCACCATCGACGTGCAGTACGCCTTAGTGCCATCGTGCCTCCATGTAGGCAACCGGGATAAAGTACCTTGCCCAAGGACACAACGCGGGTCGTCCCGGACGGGGATCGAACTCGGGACCTCTAGCATAGAAGTCCAGCAGCCTACCACTGAGCCACCGCGCTCCCTACTCTCCCATATTATGAACAATTAAAGATTAAGAAAGTTTTGCCACATAAAGCTATGAAAACCCTATATTATGCATTGGTACAAAGTCACTTGATTTATGGAGTTCAAATATGGGGTTCATCGATGTCACGTAATCGCCTCTATAAATTACAGAAGCGATCGATAAGAATCATAAATAACAAGAAATATAATGCTCACATGGACCCCTTATTCATCAAAGACCATATTTTGAAAATAGAGGATTTATACAAATTACACGCTTGTTTGTTTGTTTGTGTTTGATTGGCACAATCGGAATCTCTCAGTAAACTTTACAGATTTTTTTCAACCGTGAATAATGAAACTTTTGTAAACACGCGCCAGACCGGTCTCATTCGTTGCCATAGAACTACAAATAAAACACTTGACAACTTCCCGGTCTATGCATTCCCAACATTATGGAATGAATTCGAAAAGGATATTCGTGAACTAACAAAAAGGGCAGAATTCAATAAAAAGTTAACTGCTCATTTCATTTCCCTCTATTCGAACAACGTCACATGTTCGTATCCTTATTGCCCGGATTGTGTCACGTAATACAATCTCAATACGTAGACAGATGGCCTCAAACTGTGTTTCGTCTGGATACTCGTTCTAGCGGGCCTTTATTATATATGTCTGTACCCTTATGTGTAGATGTGCGGCCCCGCTGCACACATATATATGTATGTGTAGGTATGTACATGTATACATATATATTGTTGTGTGTGTGTGTGTGAGGTGGGGGCCGTGCATGTGGGTGCACCCTGAACCCGTATTATATCAATTATTGATTGGTCCTGGGCTAAGGCCGACTGAGCCCGCTTCTTCTTTTGGAAATTAGCTATCATTTGCACCCACCCACATGGGTTTCTCACCGTTTGATATTGTGAATGGAAAACTGAAATGAACAATGTTGCACGTGATTTTTTTTTTCTTCCTGTGTTTGTTTGTTTTTTTCTCTTTCTTTTTTACTGTTTAATCTTTTATTTTTTCCATTTTCTTTCTTTCCTTTTTTTCTTCTTCTTCTTTCTTCTTTCTTAATTTTGTTTTTTACGCCCCTTTCTATATGGGAAGGCAGGAAGACAGCCAATCTGGCTGTCTTTCCATGCCAGTATGCGTATTGTATTCGATAATAGCATTTTTGTGTTTATATTGTTTTTTGGATATAAATATTGTATAAATGTATATGTACATTTGTAAACACTGCATTATTTTTTGTATGCTGGTGAATACACATATCATATCATCATAACATATCATATCGATTAACCCATTCACACGCGTGTGTCGTTCTGTGTATATATTATATTCTATTGGCCAGGATGGTAAAACATGGTGCTGACCAGTCTGCCTGCTCTCTTCTAGAGATGAGTCTTGAAATACTATAATTTGCTATATTAGCATATTATGCTAAATTGGGATACTCTCATCTTCATGTGGGAAAGGTTGTCAGTTCCTTATCGGAGGCTGGTTGGTTCTGCATGTAGTGACGTGGTAAAGTGGCCGTTAAAATGAGTTGCCGAGTTAACTCTTCATTCATGTTTCATTTGGGAATTGTCATCGTCGTGGTATAATCATAGCAGTTGAAAGTGCCATTAACCCCAATCAAACAAATAAACAAACAAACAAGCCACCGATTACTAGGACTGTCACGATTAATCGATTGTAGATCGGTCACGGCGAAATCGATTAGTATTTTTCGTTGTCGAATAATCGGTAAATTGTATCCAGCTTTAGACGTTTAATAATTAAAAGAAAACTGGATGAAAAAACTATTGTTTCTAAAGGTAAAGAGTTAAGAATATCGATGTTAAACCCCAAGAAGCCGTTGGAAGCATTTGTCTTTCAGGTACATTCATCAAAGCTTTGATGTTCTGAACTTTTGAACCATCAGTGTAATAATCAAGACCGGTCGGCAGTTGCGAAGTTCGCAACTGCCGACCGGTCTTGATAATTACACTGACGGTTGAAAAGTTCAGAACATCAAAGCTTTGAATGGACCTAAAAGAGGATCGTCTTCGTTGTTTAACTGAGGTAGGTCAACAGACTTGAACTTCATTTTTTATCGACTTCAGAGAGAGGGAGAGGGGATCATCTAGGTACGATTAATCAATTATTATCGACTATTTTCGACGATTAATCGATTCCTAAATTAAAAAATCGTGACAGCCCTACCAATTGCACCTACATGTGTGTAGATTGCAGGCAAATTAAATGAACACTGAAAATTAATATCAACGTAAATAATAAAAAGAAAACTTTGAAATAACACGGTTCTTCCGGGCAATCTTAGTTAACGCCAACTCAACTTGCGCCAAGATATCACCGAAGATCCAAAAAGCAGGGTAATTGTTGAAATTGTTGAAATCATTCGTGGTCTTAATGCGAAATAATTTCAGATTAGTGCAGATATTTTGTCCATCACTGATCACGACATGAAAGTCAGACGAGAAGTGGAACATTTTGAAATAAATTTCAAACTCTGTTTACAGAAAGAAGAAAAAAATATCAGGTGCGGTTTCCCTGTATATACAATCAGAATCAATCAGGGGGAATACTACGGTGGTGCTGGTGTGGTATAGTAAATGGTTTTGAAGAAAAATCGCGCAGTACCTCACATTGGATTTACATGAGGATACAGTTCAAAGCCACAAATTGCATAGATCCAACTGGAATGAACAATCTGCTCAGAGGCATGTAATTTGTCAAGTGCAATACATTTTTTATGAAGTTTTATAACTCACCTGCAGCCATTTGTTTGGGTTTTGCCGCGTGTTTGCTTCTAAAAACAAACAAAAATCGCAATCGCTGCCGAAACAAATCGAAACGAAATGGCGCACGAAAATTGTTGCGAAGTGATTTCCGAGGGGTAGTTGAGCACCAGTGTTGCATATCCTAACAAGAATACGAATTTCGAAATGGACTGTGCTTATTCATGCTATAGAACGATCATGAACAATATAATATAAGTTAACCCTTTACCTAACCTGAAAAGCAGACGACACTTGCAAAAATAATTCTTGAATAACTAACTTTTTTCATTTTTTGTCTCAAAAACATAGGTTACGACACCTTGTTTGAACGAGCTCGACGAGCTCGTTCCAACGAGGGGTCATAACCTATGTTTTTGAGACAAAAAATGAAAAAAATAATGAAAATTAATTGGCGATTTTTGAGAATAGCGCTGGCCGGTTTTTGCCGTTACGTTAGGTAAAGGGATAATATTTTAAATAACTTGATTATAGGTTATCTCTGCCAACATGTATGGTATATGGAGATTTTATACCTGGATGTCGGTGTTTAAACATCGAGCCGCAGGCGAGGTGTTCAAATGATACATCCAGGTATTAAATCTCCGTATACCATAAATGTGGGCGGAGATAACGTTTTTGTCTCGTTTGAAACACAACAGAAACAGTGCAAATACATTTGTGGACGCATTTCTCCCGATCTGCAATCAGTGGAACGAAATTCGTGAATGAATGTTTTGTTTTCACAAACGCAGAAGACAACAAATAGAGTTACATCCCTTGGTTTGTAAAGGAAACGAGTAAACCGAATTTTGTTGACATATCGTTCCCCAAGTTCCAATGTGTTTTATGTGCCTACTGGCACACATAGAACGCACTGGAACTCAAGGGACGATATTTGCTGTTATTTTACTTTTCTCAAGTTGTTTCATTTAATTATTCGACTATTTAATTTATAACGGCAAAATATGATACAACTGTCGGAAATCTGATATAATTGTGACTATTTTCAGGTTTTTGGGTTCGAATTTTATAACAAGGAGCGGGGGGGGGGGGGGGGGGGGGGTCCTCGTCAGATCACCGAAGTTGAACAACGTCGAGCCCGGTCAGTCCTCGGATGGGTGACCGTCTGAGTTCCAACTCCCGCCCTGTGTCCTTGGGCAAGGCACTTAACCCCCATTGTCCACATGGGAGCACGATGACGCCGTGAACTAAGGCATATTGCACGCCGATGGTGCGCATGTCTTCAATCTATTCCCGTCTGTGCTGCAGTGCGGAGTTACGTGTTGGCGAGCTGGCAGCTGCTCGTCGTTGCTCGTTGGTTCTCTCCGTGTACTCCGGCTTCCACGGCCCGTAAAACTGTCACGGTCATGATTAGCCATTGTGCATAAGTATGCGACCTTAAACACCAATAAATAATAAAACAATAACGAGGCGAGCGGAAGCGAAAAGCTTTCATTTAAACCATATGCCTCCGATATTTGGGGTGCGCTCATACCCATGGTGTTGCACGCTCTCATACACCTTGGATGTTGGATACATCCTTTGCCATGGCTATTTGTCCAAGGCATTCTGACCAATCAAAAGACCGAATTCATCGGGATATAGGGACAAAGTATTATATACTCGGGCAGCCCTATTTAAAGAATATGTAATATAAGGTTATTGTAAACGTTTTTGCGAACACATATGCATATTATACGAGTTCACTTTGTGTGTAATGTGGTACATGTATTGGACGAAACCTAATGTGTGTCGAATGCCCTTTTTACACATGATTTTTTGTTCAGATACTCTACATATTGCTTTCTATCATTGATATAACTCTGAAACCATTTGTTTACAACACCCCTGAAACCATAAAACTCTAACTTTTTGAGGAGAATATCATGGTTTATTGTGTCGAAGGCTTTTGACAGGTCTAAAAAACAGAGATTGTACTATCTTTGGTGGGTTTGTTATTTTCAGTTCCTATATGGTCCAGAAGGTGTAGTATCGGGTGCACTGTTGAATGTCCTTTTCTAAATCCATATTGGTGTTGGTAAATGATGTTATTATTCACTAGGAATGTGTCAAGGCGAACCTGCATAATCTTTTCTAAGAGTTTGGAGAAAATAGGAAGTATGCTAATTGGTCTATAATTATTGAGAACACTCGCGTCACCTGATTTAAATACTGGAATTACTTTAGTTAATTTCATCTTCTCGGGTACTATGCCAGTTTCGAAAGATAGGTTTATTATATGTGAAAGGAGGGTCGATATAGAATTAATAATTTCCTTGACGAGTCTAGATGTCAATTCGTTACAATCTTTGCTTGTTTTAGTTTTCATTTTCTTAGTTATGTTGACAACTTCATCAGGGGTTGTGGGCTCATTGAAGAAGCTGCTCGGGTGACCGCTGCCTTGAAGGTAACTCAACAAATGTTTATTCGAAGCCGCTGTCTGTGCAGACGTAGATTCTCCCACACTAATGAAAAAGTTATTAAATTCTCGCACGATCTCGATTTCATTGGAGATTTCTGTATCATTAACTTTGAAACTTGTTGATAATTTAATTTTTGAATGGGGTTTTTGGATTGCTTCATTTAATATTTGCCATGTTTTCTTTAGATTATATTGATTTTCTTTGAGTATAGAGTTATGATAAGAGGTTTTACTTTTCCGTTTTGTTTTGTTGAAGACTTGGCAGAACTGTTTATAAGCACCTTTATTTTCATCGGTAGGGCCTTTCAGTTGTGTTTGGTAGAGTTTAAGTTTGTTTACTGAGGAGGTTATTAAGCCATTGGTCATCCAAGGTTGTTTTTTGACATATCGATTTTTTGCTGTCTTTCGTTTAAAGGGAAACTCTCATTGAAGGCCTGTAGGAATATATTTATGAAGTTGTTATATGCTTCGTCGGGACAATGAGTGTTTAATACATTATTGAAGTCAAGTTCCAAAAGCTTCCCATAGAAAGTGTTAATATTTTCCTGGGATATATTTCTTGTGTTTATTGTTTCTCTGTTAATATTTGTTTTTAAACTTGTTTCTAAGTAGAACGTTCCAAAGTGATCAGCGAGGTCTGTAATAACAATTCCAGATTGTTGTAACAAGGCAAAGACACGTGAACACATTGTTAGAATTCTCTCATTTAATTTTGATCGCTGTTGTTATTAGTTCTGTGCATCGATGCAGCAGTCGGTAAGCTATACTCGTTACACAGTTTGTTAGTGGCCTAATATGGTATATATGGTGTCAGTTAATTCCATATTGGACTCGAGCTTCGCATATTAGGCCACCAACAAACTGTGTAACTAATAATATTTTTGTTTGTCCAATAATATTTCCATCACTGTTATCTATCTTTATTAGGCCTATGGCCAGGAATCAACTTCCTGACAGTTTAGCTTGTCAAAGGGTATTATCAAATCACAGAGTGTTATCTAAACACCCTTTTCCGCGGAAGGTGAGAAAGAGTAACGTCTTCAAACAAGAAAGAAATCTTTCATGACGATAAATGTCTAAATTAACAATAATCTCTCTGTAGCATTGCATGATAACATGTATATTCTGTGGCAACACATACGTTACGACACGCGTGTGTGAAGGGTTAATCGATATGGCACGAGTGTCAGCGCGGAAGGATAGAATGAGAGGCAGCAGTATATCCGGAACAACTTGTTAATAAACGCATTTGTTTGAAGTTTTTCTCCACCTTGCCAAGTGCCCCTTTTGAAATGAAGTGCGTTTTCACAGGAAGTGTAAGTCCAAATTATGTGCAAAATTAACACGTATCCCACCAGGCATGATGATATGTCGTCGGACACTGATGGGCGTACTGTTGTTGGTATAATGTGTGCAAACAGTTAGTCGCCTGGGCTTGAATTCCATTTATATACTTCGGGGGGGGGGGGGGGGTCCTGGGGATCGCCTCTGACCATAGACACGGTTATGCACGGGAGTGGAGGGCGGGTGTAAGTGCGTTCTTCATTATGTTTGTTTGTGCGACAATTTCGGCGCTCCAGGTCATATCGTCTCGGAAAATTTTATGATGGGGATGTCCGGCGATATCCACTGGGCGCCGTTGGGTGATGTGGGGCTCTCTGGATTGCTGCCATGGTGCGAGCTGGGTTGAAATTGTCTGGAGGGTGTGAGCCGAGGGCATGTGGGCCGCTGACTTTTGATTCACAACGCCACGACGCTGCACGTGCTTTTGGCATGTGTGGGTCCTGTTTTGACGGGGTGGTACATCGGGAGTCCGGCGGACTCTTGTCGTTGCGCGGTGGTTCTCTTTCTCATCACATCGAACAGTCGACGCGGGGTGGGTCGGAGTTCTGGAAGTGCCGTTTGGCGCTAGTGTACTGATGAACGGGTATGGAATGTACACATTTGCCGCTTATGTACTGGTATGGATAGCGGGATACTTAGTAGATTTGGAGTAATATATTTACACTGCAATTACATGCTGGACTTCCGACAGAAACGCTCAAATAATAACGAAGTAGAAGAATATTAAATTTATATGCAAAACGGTCACAACCAAGTATTATGGACCAAAAATAAGAATGAAAAATAAAAAAAACAGACTTGTGTTTTGATATTGGCGTATTAATTCTTTAGCCTTATACACTTAAATATAGAATAAACGTATAGTGTTTTCAAATAAAAAAAAATATTCAACGAGTAGGATTAAGAATGAAACCGACGAGCCTCTGGCGAGTCGGTTTCATTCTTAATTCTACGAGTAGAATAAACTTTTTACTGGAAAACACTATACGTTTATTTTGTTTATCCCATAATATTTTTACAGGGCAGTCGCGGCTACAAAGCACAGCGAGAAGTGAGGAACACATGGGTCCAATTCGATGACAAGCAAAATTGCGAAAAATAAAAAAGGCGTTGTGATACATACCTGAGCTAAACTTACAAAAATACTTTATTAAATGAACAATGTGTTGTGTTTTCTACTGTAATACTTTAAAAAATGTTTAAAGAAAACAAAAACTGAACGGTTAATTACACAACACGAATGCGGTAGATGTCAGAGGTCAACAAGTCCGTCTCTACTACAGGAATACATTCTTTCGTTGTTACTTATTTATATTTATTGGTGTTTAAGGTCACAAACTTATGCACAATGGCTAATCGTAAGCGTGACAGTTTTACGGGTTGAAGAAGCTGGAGTACCTAGAGAGAATCACCGAGCATTGACCAGCAACTGTCAGCTCCTCAACATTCTAACTCTGTTCAAGCTTCACTCAAGCAGGGTTACAGCGGTTGAAGACATGTGCACCATCGACGTGCAGTACGCCTTAGTACACGGCGTCATCGAGCCCCCATGTAGGCAACCGGGATAAAGTGCCTTGTTCAGGGACACAACGCGGGTCGTCCGGGCTGGGATCGAACTCGGGACCTGTAGCATAGAAGTCCAACAGTCCACCACTGAGCCACCGTGCTCCTCTTTCAGAGTTAAACCTATAATGAAAATGTATCACCCTTCTATGTGAAAGCAAACATTTTTCTCCCCCCACTGCATGTGTAACGTACGTGTGTCCGAGAAGAGACAGCAGGGAGAGACAGATGTATCCCACCCCACACACGTGACGTTATACATTTATAACGTTATTATGACGTTATGCATATCGTATCAGTTTCTTGCTACCAAGTAATTCATATTGACGTCATCAGAATACCGTGTGATCAAAGTTTGATGCTCTAAAACTCTTTAAACCCCCAAGATGCCACCGTTCCTAATTGATTTCGTGGTATATTCCTTTGGTATATACATAACTTTTGCATGCTCTTTCCGATGGTGCCATTAGTTTTTCAAAACAACGAATACCAAATGAGTTGATTGTATCAGCACGTGACCGCCGATTACCTCTGGCTAACGTAACCGTTGTATGGAGGGGGGAGAAAAATAATCCCTGATGGGTACGGGTGTGGGGTGGGGAAATCTCACCCTCGGGACAAGATATTTGGTCCAGACACTCAGCAAGCTTCGTGTCTGGCCCAAATATCTTGCCCTCGGGTAAGATTTTCCCATCCCACACCCGTACCCATCAGGGATTATAATAATCCAAGGCTTTTATTATTCGAATAAACAGCCATTTGTGGGATAAAATAGCCTAATCATACATTAATCACAGTATCTGCTGAAATATTCAGTCTATGGAATGAAATATTATTGTTTTGTAAAATTAATTTGTACATATGTTATATTTATCTGATTAAAAATCAAATAACCCCCCCCCCCCCAAAAAAAAAAAAAACAAAAAAAAAAACTTTAATACAGGTTGGCCGAACGCAATAACAACACGTGGGCGTTTTATAAAAATAACGTTTCAGGCGCTGAGAGTTTTAAATGTGGATTGAATATGAAATAATAATACCAGCAAGGTGTTTAGCTAAAGTCATTGATGAATATTATCTTCATATTATATTTTATTACACGCCTGTTTTATGAAATCCCCATCTACAGCAACACTAAACCATGCGGGAAATGAAAATCCGTTCCGCACATTTATGCGGAACAGAATCGTCTACGGACTATTTTTAAATAAAAGCGAAATTTAACTGAAATTTTCTACAATTCGTGGACAGCAATTACAGTTTGAATCAGTAAGGATACTAAAAACCGTCCCCTGAGTTCCAGTGTGTTCTGTGTACCAGTAGGCACATAGAACACATTGGATCTCGGGGGACAAAATAGAAACAAGGGTTCCCCTCGCATTTGGTTGGCGATAAAATGTTTTCTTTTTGTTGATACTTGTCAAACGAATTGCTGAGTGTCTTTCTAATAGTTGCGAAGGCGTGTAACACAGAATGAGACGCGCGTGTAAATGGGTTAATCGATATGACACTTGTGCCATCGTGGAAGGATAACCCTAGAGGTCTGTGGCCTCTTGTTTTATCCTTCCGCGCTGGCACTCGTGGCATCTCATTTTAACCTTGCGCGCTGGCACTCGTAGACCATTTAACTCTCCCTCCAACACCGCCGACCTAAAATTAATTTGGAGATAGTTTTTCCAACCGTTCTAACTGGCTATTTTTGCTGCGCAGCATTGTACTTAATTTTACGTATTACCAGCCCTTCTGCCATTGTAATAACTAAAACTAATTCCTTCTTGAACCTCACCAACAACCATGCTGTATTTTATAAAACAGTAACTTTAATTACTATATTTGGTGTTCTGTGCATCTGCTTGGATCCTATTGGTGGCTGGTTTTATTACCATGACGAGATCCAGACGAATCCACTGTATGAATTCAGTCATTAACCCTTTACCTAAACTGAAAAGCAGACGACACTTGCAAAAACAATTCTTGAATAAATAATTTTTTTCATTTTTTGTCTCAAAAACATAGGCCATGACCCCTCGTTGGAACGAGCTCGACGAGCTCGTTCCAACGAGGGGTCATAACCTATGTTTTGGAGACAAAAAATGAAAAAAATAATGAAAATTAATTGGCGATTTTTGAGAATAGCGCTGGCCGGTGTTGGCCGTTACGTTAGGTAAAGGGTTAAATAAACAATAAAATCAGCATGTTGCCTGAAGATGATAACCCGCCTCCTCCCTACAATTTTGCAGATAGTAAGTATTTTTCCCCAGTGAGGCGCGTTCTGAGTTCAACGGATCACGTTTTGCCTTCTCGGCTTTTCATATTAACTGTCAAAGTTTTCAAGCTCACTGAGACACATTATACAACTTATCATGCGAACTAAATAATGCTCAGAATACATCAGACGTCATTGGACTCACAGAAATATTTCAAATCCCCGAGAATATATCTTATACCCTTGAAGGTTATCACCAACTACTAAAACATACGAGAAGCAATGACGGCGATGGGCGCGGTGATGTTGGGCTTTTTATTAGGGCTGATATCTCTTTTACTATTCAACATAATCTTTGCGTCTTCATACCTCACGTCATAGAGTCTCTGTTTGTCGAATTAAAGTATAAAACATCATCGAAAACCGTTGGGGTAATTTACAGGTCTAATACGGCTCCCAAAGCGGATATTGACCTATTTCAAATCAAAATAGATTATTTAACCGATGCTAGCAATAAAGAAAATAAATCGCCATAAATTATGGGCGATCTTAATATTAATTTATTAAAAATAGCTTCTCACTCCAAAACGGATCTGTTTATAGAGCAGTTGTTCAGTGCTGGTTTTGAGACCGCAATCACCAAACCAACTAGAGTTACAGATCACTCTGCCACACTCATAGACCACATGTTTTCAAATAATATCCGTAATTCTTTTAAATCTGGAATAATTTTGACAGACGTATCCGACCATTTTGGTATCTTTTATGTCGAACAGACAAATAAGGGACCCATTAAAATGATGCCGACACTGACAAGGAACATCAACTCCACTACTATTGAACACTTCAAGCTGTTGTTGTCTGAGTGTGACTTAAGTCCAGTTATGGAAACAGACTGTCCAAACGAAGCCTATGAAATCTTCATATATTTATATGTGAATGTTTTTGAAACAGCATTCCCCTTCCGAAAACAAACACTAAATTAGAAATTTATAAAACAAAAGCCTTGGATGACAAGGGGACTTCTAATTTCTGCCAACAATAAGAACAAAATGTTCCTCTGAAAACTCAAATCTCCCTCCGAGTTGAATACGAACAATTATAAAAAATACTGTAGACTATTCAACAAGATTAAAAGACATAGCAAGGCTATGTATTATGAAAAAGTACTATCAGAAAACAAGAGCAATATGCGGAAAACCTGGCAAATACTAAATAATGTATTAAATATCAATAAACGGCAACGCATTTTACCCTCATTTTTTAATGTTGGTGACAAGACAATATATGCAGCAAATGAGATTGCGCACGAATTTAATACTTTTTTCGCAAACATAGGAAACCAAACATCTAAACTAATAATTAAGAGTCGTAAGTCATTTGTAGAGTTTTTGAATGATTCATATGATATGTTATTCATACCTCCAACATCACCCTCTGAAATTTATAGGGTAGTAAGCGACATGAGAACAAAACCAAGTTAAAACTGTGAAAATATCAACTCTACGATCCTTGAACATTCAATAAACCAAGTGGCCACCCCACGCGCCCATATTTATTTATTAAAGTCACATACTTATGCACAATGGCTAATCATGACCGTGACAGTTTTACGGGTGGAGGTAGCCGGAGTACCCGAAGAGAACCACCGAGCAACGACGAGCAGCTGTCGGCTCCTCAACACACTAACTTTGTTCAAGCTCCGCTCAAGCAGGGTTACAGCGGTTGAAGACATGTGCATCATCGACGTGCAGTACGCCTTAGTGCCATCGTGCCCCCATGTAGGAAACCGGGATAAAGTACCTTGCCCAAGGACACAACGCGGGTCGTCCCGGACGGGGATCGAACTCGGGACCTCTAGCAAAGAAGTCCAGCAGCCTACCACTGAGCCACCGCGCTCCCTACTCTCCCATATTATGAACAATTTATTTAGTCAGAGAAAGTTTCCTGACAGGATGAAATTCGCCAAGGTTATACCAGTTTTCAAATCTTGTATTTTCAAAAATCCTAGAAAAACTAATGTCAATAAGACTTGTAAAATTCCTTAATAAATTCGATATTCTTTATCAACACCAATGTGGGTTTAGGAAACGACATAGTACTTTGCATCCAATTATGCACCTGTTAAAATACATGGCTGGTGAGAATAACAAAAATAGCAAAGATAGTACGCTTGCCACATTCCTGGATCTCTCGAAAGTCTTTGATACCATAAAGCTAATTAAAAAATTAGAATATTATGGAATAAGGGGCAAGGCAAATGACTGGTACAATAGCTATCTCCAAAACAGGACCCAATATGTCTCCTATGGAGAGAGCAAATCCGACATAACTGAGCTGGCACGCGGAATCCCACAGGGTTCTATTCTTGGCCCTATTTTTTTTTTTTTTTATAAATGATATCCACAAGTCCACGAAATTGAACCTTCTACCATTTGCAGACGACACATCGGTAAACAAATCTGGTCCGGACATTAACTCGCTAACTTTATGCGTCAATGATGAACTTCAGAAATGATCTGACTGCTGTGCCGCCAACCACTTAGCCTTAAATGCTAAAGAAACACAACACATACTACTTAACCCATGTAGTAAAGATAAAACATCCACACAGCAAGAAATCAGTATAAACGATGAAATCATCAGTAAAGTCGGCGGTAAGGAGAATGAAAAATACGTCAAATTCCTTGGCGTTAATCTTGATGAAAACCTTTCTTACAAAGCACACATATCACAAATTCGAAAGTTGCTCTTGCCAATTATGCCCTCAGTAAGATTAAGAAAGTTTTGCCACATAAAGCTATGAAAACCCTATACTATGCATTGGTACAAAGTCACTTGATTTATGGAGTTCAAATATGGGGTTCCTCGGGTTCCTCGAAGTCACGTAATCGCGACTATAAATTACAGAAGCGATCGATAAGAATCATAAATAACAAGAAATATAATGCTCACATGGACCCCTTATTCATCAAAGACCATATTGTGAAAATAGAGGATTTATACAAATTACACGCTTGTTTGTTTGTTTGTGTTTGATTGGCACAATCGGAATCTCTCAGTATCCTTTGCAGATTTTTTTCAACTGTGAATAATGAAACTTTTGTAAACACGCGCCAGACCGGTCTCATTCGTTGCCATAGAACTACAAATAAAACACTTGACAACTTCCCGGTCTATGCATTCCCAACATTATGGAATAAATTAGAAAAGGATATTCGTGAACTAACAAAAAGGGCAGAATTCAATAAAAAGTTAACTGCTCATTTCATTTCCCTCTATTCGAACAACGTCACATGTTCGTATCCTTATTGCCCGGATTGTGTCACGTAATACAATCTCAATACGTAGACAGATGGCCTCAAACTGTGTTTCGTCTGGATACTCGTTCTAGCGGGCCTTTATTATATATGTCTGTACCCTTATGTGTAGATGTGCGGCCCCGCTGCACACATATATGTGTAGGTATGTACATGTACACATATATATTGTGTGTGTGTGTGTGCGGTGGGGCCGTGCACGTGGGTGCACCCTGAACCCGTATTATATCAATTATTGATTGGTCCTGGGCTAAGGCCGACTGAGCCCGCTTCTTCGTTTGGAAATTAGCTATTATTTGCACCCACCCGCATAGGTTTCTCACCGTTTGATATTGTGAATGGAAAACTGAAATGAACAATGTTGCACGTGAGTTTTTCTTTCTTTCTGTGTTTGTTTGGTTTTTTCTCTTTCCTTTTTACTGTTTAATCTTTTATTTTTTCCTTTTTCGTTCTTTCCTTTTTTCTTATTCCTTCTTTCTTAATTTTGTTTTTGACGCCCCTTCTATATGGGAAGGCAGGAAGACAGCCAATCTGGCTATGCCTTTCCATGCCAGTATACGTATTGTATTCGATGATTGCATGTTTGTGTTTATATTGTCTTTTGAATGTAAATATTCTATAAATGTATATGTACATTTGTAAACAATGCATTATTTTTTGTATACTGGTGAATACACATATCATATCATCATAACATATCATATCGATTAACCCATTTACACGCGTGTGTCTTTCTGTGTATATATTATATTCTATTGGTCACATCAGTGCAGGGCTCAAAATAAGCGGTGTCGCATCGCTTTTTGCTATATTATGTATAGCATTTTGCGATACAAGATAATCAACTGCAGCCTATTAGACTGCAGTTGATTATCTTGTATCGCAAAATGTAAATGAAAATTTGCAAACAAATTTGAAAACTAGTTCACTGATGCTTTACTTCTGATTGTGGAACATTCCAGGCATATCTCAGATTAACTCTCCATCAAGCATCATTAGCGACTTCATATGTAAGATGAATTCTATTGGTTTAAATTCTTCCTGTTTTTACAACATTTTGCATAAAATGTCCATTAAAAATAACTTCAAACCCATCAAATTAAAAATCCCAACTTCCATTTTGAGAACTCTATTAAACAACCAAGACGCCATTTGAAAATATACAAGTCCATGCAACCCTTAAAGGCAGTTCAGTTAAAAAAACATAGTAAATGTTTCATGTGTTGCAGATCATTTGGAAATGCCCAGAAATGGATGGAAACTATTCTATCTACTTAGAAGAATTCAATACAAAACAGCATAACATAACTCTGGTATACAAAAATAGCTATGTAATTTTTACAAAATGCTATTCATTTTTTGGAAATGTGTAGCATTTTGCTACGCATAGAAAAAAAGTTATTTTGAGCACTGCATCAATGTTGTGTCTTGAGAAGTCAACGCCAATACATGTCATATAGAGTGCTCCCAGAATTCTAAAATACTATACACACGTTGTCACAAATGGTCTCAAACTCTTTTATATTGCGACCTTTCCTCAGATGCTAACTTACGTGTATCACTTTGTTTCTGCTGATGATATAATGTTTAAATATTAAATGCTTTACTGTAAAGAAAGGCCAGCTAGAGGTCCTTCCGCGTGTCACATCATCTAGAAAATAATCCGGGATATTGTAAGTCGGTCAAATAAGAAGTAAAACAGAAATCATAAACAAACTCATTATAATAAAAAAGTAGAGGTTACTTACACATTTCAAGTCTAATAGAATCTCGCGATTCAGAATCAGTTTGTCCGTTATTATTTCTTTCCAGAAGACATGTATTCCTTGATACAGTCCAACTGTGCACATCCCACAAACTGATGTCGTGTCTTCTTCAAATAGACGTGAAGAATGTTGCGCAGAGATAAGACTTTTGCAGCTATTCTACAAAAAAACACAAAAAAATAACAAATTAACAAATAATACGCACCTGATAGCATTGAGTGCATCAACCAACCCTTCAGTCAGTCAGTTGGTTCATTGGGTTAGTATGGTTCCGCATGGCGTAAATCGTAACCCTTTTCTACCACAAATCTATTGTGAATACCCAATTGAAAGAAACACTCAAATGTAATGTATACCATAAATATGGAGACGAAAAGTGATGATAATCAGAAAAGACAAAATCACAAAATGTAATGAAGAATACACATTTGTGGACTAAATACGTGGGAAACATATTTCCAAAAGACAGATAGCAAACATTGAAAGACGGACCAGAGAACGTGTTACAACAACATATCCTGATGAAATGTTCACGCAAATTCTAGCATATCTGTTCAATCTACACAATATCAAAGCACGGCGATAAAAAAAAACAAACTGTGAGCACGGGTACAATGGCAACACACACAATGATTCTTGCTTAAAAATAAGAGTCGCAAATGGAACTAACTGACAAACAGCTGTGTGTAGTAGCAACAAAGCCTAACAATGGGAATTAATACTGGGCACCGTTGTTCAACATATTCAAGCAATGCGATAAAATCTGTGAGACTTGTTGCGTACAATAACTCGTCTCGTCAGAAGATTAAAATTGCAAAAGTCAATGACTAGCGAGCAATGGCGTGGCGCAACGTAGACTCATGACATCGGCAAGTTCTACTCATGGTTGTTCATATATAAAAATAGAAATACGACATGGGATGTGAGATTAGTTGCACAAACAGGCTCTGGACAGAATGTCTGGAGGAAGGACGAACGGACACGAGTGGTGAACATTTGGTACACCAAGCTACTTTGGGTATATTTTAGTTATACTATGATGGTCAGATTATTAAGAGTCGCTATTATTTTTTCTCGCATTTACTGAACATCAGACGAACATACGAGCGAATCTGTTTTTGTTTACACGAGCATCGGTGGGCGGTACTTCCGCTGTCAATTTTATCGCCGAAACGAAATGAAAAAAAGAAACTGAGCCCTTTTCGTTTTAATAACATACAGTACGTGGAGAGTGGACTGTAACCAAAACACCCGCGGAGTGGAGTTATCACCCAAGCTATAACTTTCAAATTTTGTACATATCGACAAAAAACACAAGCAGTGTTTCAGCCAATGGACCTCCGGGTTAAACCCGGAGGTCCATTGGCTGAAACTTTGCTGGTGCTGATTATGCGTTGCAACAATTTGCAATTATTCCTCGGGTGGAATCTCCACTCTGCGGGTGATTTAGTGATAATACACTCTCCACGTACTGTACTATTTCGAGTTATGCATGCTTTATTAACATGAGACATGTTTGTTAATTTTTGGTATCTTATGAGGTAAACCCATTTAAAAGCGTAATAACGTTATAAATAATTGCCACTTCCATTTCACTCTTCGCGAGGCGACGTGCGATAAATTTAGACAAGTTTGCATCCAGGTCGACGTCACCAAAGGTCAGCGAGGATGTAGTTCTATTGCAGGTGTAATTTTTTACTATTGAAATCCCATTACTGGAGTGTTCATCGCGGTTGGTGTGTAAAGCTAAAATTTATGTCATATATTTGTACAGTAGAATTTGTAATCATGATATAACTTAAAGGTATGTACATGATTTCTTTGGGTATTCTTGTTACTTGCAATTATTAGAACCGAATATTAAATTCCATTTTGTAGGAATCCTATCACATGAAATAATGATATGAAATGAGATAAATTATGAAGTATCCACAGAATAAATACAGAGTGCGTTAAAATAGTTGTTCAACTTTCTGGTAGGATTAATTATTTTACCCACGAGCCATGGCGAGTGGATTTAATAATTAATGTTACAAGTGCCATAAAAACTTCATTCTGATACTCTGGATATTTATTCTATTACACACCTGTTCTATGAAATCCCCATCTGCGGCAACACTAAACCATGCGGAAAATGAAAATCTGTTCCCGTTCCTTTTAAATTTGTAGGGCGCGAAACATGTGAAAACCATCAACATACTAATTTTTCAGACATCAATGGATAGTCTTTAATATTTATTTATTTATTTATTTATTTATTTATTTATTTATTTATTTATTTTATACTTATTTATTTATTTGTGTTTAAGGTCACGTGCTTCTGCACAATGGCCACTCCTGACACGTACAGTCGGCGATTGTGAATCGTCGGGAACTTAGAAACCCTTTTTTGTTGTGTATTGTTTATTTATAGCAACGTACGCTTCACCCTAAGGAGGCGGCATTTGATACACTTTTCTATACAGTACAGTCGCCCTAGATTGATCGTAATTCACGCGTGAGCAGCGACGTCTACGCATGCACTTACTAGATAATAATGAAAGTATCAATGACACGGTAGCTTAACTTGTCTGTGTGACCTGTTTGATGAAAAGGATAATGTTCAATGTTTATGAAAGGATTATGAAATAAGACAAGAATTGTGATAATTGGGAATATGTTAATTTCTGTTCCCTGTATGCTCTGTTTTTAATAAAAATAATATGAGGTGTAGATTGTACTAAAGAAGTGAGGGGTGGGTTAATGTGGCCTTCACAGTTAATGTGTGTGGACTGTACTAAAGAACTGAGGGTCGGGTTAATGTGGCCTTCACAGTTAATGTATGTGGCCCTCACAGTTAAAGTATGTCAACAAAAGTTACCAAGTTACAGTAAAATTATTCCAAAACGAGTCATCCTATCAAGTTACAATGAAATATCTTCATACATATGGCCTGTAGACTGTGTTAAAGGTTTTCGGGCTTCAGGCCTGTATTGCCATCACGGTTGGCCGATTACAACTAAAATGGACATTATACTGAGTCATGCTACTAAGTTACATTGAAATCCCCTCACAAAAACGACCTGTAGTCTGTACTTTCGGGTTTTGGGCTCGGGCAGCCATCGTGGTTGAATGATCGCGATCCAAATTGGATGCTCTCATCTGGGCATTATCTGGAGTGATCCCACGAAGTTACAATGAAACCCCTTCATAAATATGACCTGTAGACTGTCCTAAAGGTTTTCTGGCTTCGGGCCCCCGTAGCCGTCACAGTTGACCAATCATGACCAAAAGAGAATGTCATCATCTAGGCATTATGTGGAGTCAACCTAACAAGTTACAATGAAATCCTTCCATAAATACGACCTATAGACTCTGCTAATGGTTTTCGGGTTTTGGGCTCGGGCAGCCATCACGATTGAATGATCGCGACCAAAAGGGGACGTTCTCATCTGGGCATTATTTGGAGTCATTCTACCAAGTTACAATGAAATCTCTTTATAAATATGACCTGTAGACTGTGCTAATAGTTTTCGGTCTTCGGGCCCCTGCATCCGTCACAATTGACCAATCGCGTCCAAAAGGCGACGTTCTCATCTAGACATTATATGAAGTCAACCTACCAAGTTACAATGAAATGCCTCCATAAATATGACCTGTAGACTGTGATAAGTGTTTTCGGGTTTTGGGCTTGGGCAGCCGTCACGGTTGACAGATCGCGACCAAATGGGGCAGTTCTCATCTAGACATCAAACGGAGTGATCCTACCAAGTTACAATGGAATCCCTCCATATTAAATATGACCTGCAGACTGTGCTAAAAGTTTTTGGGTCTAGGCCTTGGGCAGCCATCACGGTTGACAGACCATGACCAAAAGGGGACGTTCTCATCTAGACATTATACTGAGGCATCCTACCAAATTACTATGAAACCCCTTCATAAATACGACCTGTAGACTGTGCTAATGGTTTTGGCGTCGCGTAGCCATACCGGTTGACCGATCGCAACCAAAAGGGGACGTTCTCATCTAGACATGACCCCAAACCAAAAATTTTAATTAATGAAGCATCGGGTTTTATCCAGTGCTTCATTAATTAAATGTTTGATTAAATGTTCTGTCTGGTAGAGGTGCAGGCTTCATGCCGAGAGGTCCTATGTTCGAATCCCACCTGCGGTAACCGTGTTGTGTCCTTGGGCAAGACACTTACTGCACGTCGATGGTGCACTTGTCTTCAACCAATGCTAACCCTGCTTGTGTGGAGTTAGTATGTTGGGAGCTGACAGTTGTTCGCCGTTACTCGGTGGTTCTCCCCGGGTACTCCGGCTTCCTCCACCCTTAAAACTGTAGTTTGATGATTATTGTTAAAATTAGTGTTTTGAATCTAATATTATTGCTTCCCTGGAAATAGTGCCCACCCGTGGAAAATGACCAGTCAACGGCGGCTGCACTGTATGTGACCAATGTATAGACAACCGTTGACTCAATCTGACAACCTTTGATAATTATACAGTACGTGGAGAGTGTATTATCACTAAATCACCCGCAGACTGGAGATTCCACCCGGGCAATAATTGCAAATTTGTTGCAAAGCATAACCAGCACCAGCAAAGTTTCAGCCAATGGGCCTCCGGGTTAAACCCGGAGGTCCATTGGCTGAAACATTGCTTGTGTTTTTTGTCGATATGTACAAAATTTGAAAGTTATAACTTGGGTGACAACTCCACTCCGCGGGTTATTTAGTTACAATCCACTCTCCACGTACTGTATGTGGTATGTTACTGAAGTTCAATTTTCTTCATACGTCTATACCCCCTACTAGAATAATAAATGAGCTAAAAATGATACAATTGGACATATAAAGGAAAATATAGGGTTAACAATGGGACAGAACTGAGTAGGTTTGATAAGAGAAAAATATTTGCAAAACTTTCTTTCAGCCTACCACCAACCCCCAACCAGCCACCCCACTCCATCTGTGTCTGCAGTACACTGCCGATTCCCTGTACCCACACCCGAGGAGGAAATAAAAATAGAAAAGGGAAATGTAACTTTTAACCCTTTACCCAACGTAACGGCCAAAACCGGCCAGCGTTATTCACAAAAATCGCCAATTAATTTTCAATATATTTTCATTTTTTGTCTCAAAAACATAGGTTATGACCCCTCGTTGGAACGAGCTCGTCGAGCTCGTTCCAACGAGGGGTCATAACCTATGTTTTGGAGACAAAAAATGAAAAAAATTAATTATTCCAGAATTTTTTTTGCAAGTGTCGTCTGCTTTTCATGTTAGGTAACTGTGATAAAACCCGTTCTACTTTGGAAATGTATTTTAAAAGATTTTGCTCACATAACCTGCGTGCTACTAACTACGTAGAAAGAGTGTTGCATCCAGAACTTATGTCCTCTTCGTCAGTCGGATTCTATCTGTTCGAATTTAAGATGTGCGTAGAGCAGGGTCTGACCATGAGATATGCTGTTTACAGACAGTCAGTGCCACTCTGTTATGCACCATTTACTATATTCAAGTTTATAAGAGTGTCGTGTTGGTCTTCGTTGATTTTCAAGACTCATGCCAGTGTTATGCGTTCTACATTCCCATCTGCACCAAGACACAACATGCAGATAGTAGATATCACATGACCACACATATCCCTATCGATATTGTGAGGTGGCTATACATCCACGTCACTTGAAATTTTAATAATTCGTCTCCTGATTTCCAATGTGTTCTATGTGCCAGTAGGCACATCATAGAACACATTGGAACTCAGCGGACGAATTGTATTCGTTTCATATCAACTGTAGAGTTTTAAAAAGGAATCATTTGGCTATTTTATTGTAAAGTTACCGTCGAAGGCATTCTGGCCTCTCGACAGCCTCTCGATCGACAGCACCTCGATCGACAGCCTCTCGACATATACCGCTTGATATGAAAGTCGAGAGATGATAACTAATTGTACGATATACATCACGCAGTCCTCAACGCCGTTACGGAATCTACTCAGATAGACGCGTTAGCTCCTGGATGCTCCAGATAAAACTGTTGCTTGCTGACAGTTATGCTGAAGTTGACAACACCACCCTTACCAGTAGCTATTTAATACATTCCTAATCATATTCGTCCTTGCTCCTTGCTGCACTATCTTGAAAATATATTTTTAATAACACATTTATTGAAAATAAAACAAAAAAAAACGATGTTTTCGATTAAAAAGGGGGCGCGGTAACTCATTAGGTAGAGGTGCAGGCTGCAAGCCGTGAGGTCCTCGGTTCAAATCCCTCCTACGGTAACTACGTTGTGTCCTTAAGTAAGACACTTCATCACCATTGCAAACGTGGGGGCACGGTAGCATTGTGTACTAAGGCGTACTGCACGTCAATGGTGCACTTGTCATCAAAGAAACCTAACCCTGCTTGTGTGGAGTTAGTATTTGGGAGCTGACACATGTTCGTCATTGCTCGGTGGTTCTCTCCGGGTACTGCGGCGTTCTTCACCCATAAATCTGTCGTGGTCATGATTATATATTAATATGAAAATACGTGACACGTAATGGTGCACACCCAATATTGTTAATTTCGGAATTTTCGGTAAATATTGCAGGCCCTAAGCAAGATTTTTCAGGAAAGAGATGGTATGTATCGCAGAAATAGCAGCGGTTATGTGAAATATAACAATTTGCCAAAACATGTTGTAGAGCGACATGCAAATAAACACAGAACCACACATGTATGTTCATATGTTTATGTGGCGACAAATATGGCAATCGGGAAACTTTGAAAGATTGCGGAAGGATCAAACCTGAGACAAGCTATAGTAAAACAAACCTTCATTTTTTAAACTGACAAAAGATCATAATTCAATGGCAAATTGGTTCATTAGAGTTTAACAACACTTTCAAAAACCAAGACTATATTATGAGCTGGATTGTACGTCAATTTCAATAACTAAGGTTATTATATCACGTTATTAGTTCCCAAGATCCTTCCCATCCTTCAATACCTAGACGAGCAAGAGTCGTACGTGGAGTCACTCATTCAGGCAATTACTCTATGGCTCATTTGTTCCATTCTGGTCGTTCGAGCAATCTGAGATGATTAGCAAGCCTGTACTAGTGCTAGTAATGGTACAAGGCTGCAAGAGTGGAAGAAGACTACAGGTTTTGGTGACTACTGTAAAAGCTAATCAAAGGACAGAGGATGGCAATATTGGGAAAATCAGTAATAGTGGTATTGGAGATATGAAGATCATGGAAAGGTCTAGAACTGAGCAGATACTTGGAGCTAAATTATCATCGGGTATATATAGTACTATGTCATCATGTCATAGGTATCCTCCTATACCCCGATGGGCATTAAGAGTCGTAAAAGAAATTGCTCTTTCGATACTCATTTGCTCAATGGGATTTGAGTCGTTCGGGCAATGACTTTTTCAGTAATTGCTCAAAAGCTTATTCGCTCGATAAGATTCGAGTCGTTCGAATAATACCTATCACTGCGTGATTGTATTTTGGGTTTGAGGATGATAGAGGACTTCGTTATACACAGGGAAGGCAAAAACTGAGACGCCCAAGACAAAATAGACTGTTAGGATAGCCAGAAATGGGGCCAGTAAAAGGCAAAACAGGCCAGAAAATAGAAGGATAAACCACAGAATATATCGGGATAGATAAAATACCGAGACTATGGTGCACATTCGAAACAATAAAGTTACTCTTATAGACTTATACAAAGGAATGCGTCTATTGTTGGGCAAAAAGAAGAATTCTAGGGGACAACAGATAGAAACCGAATATTTAGTGGGAAATCCGCACTAGTAAAAGAACTGTTGGATTTATTTGGGTAATTTTACAAAGTATTCGAACAAATATAATTACTCATACCAGGAAACGCACCTCAACTTAAAGCACTGCATGCTACTCTTTTAAGCCCAAAATTGAGGAATCCGTGCCAAATAAAGTTGTTTTGATGGTTTAGAGGATTTGTCTGGATGTTCGTGGTAATTCGATTTATTCTAGTTTACGTATAATTTATCCACATGAGACCTCTCATCATTCATTTAGCACTACGTGCTACTATTATAAGCCCTTGATGGGGGTTTGGTAGTTTTGGTAGTTTTGGATTATTTAGAGGGATTGTCAGGTTTTTTGTTGTAATTAAATTTACTCCTATTCAATCGAACACACCCTCCGAACACACCCCTTTCCTATCAGAAGGTTTTGGGTCACATAGAAACCATGTGCTACCTTAGAAATCAAGATGGCGGTCTCAGATATACAAAATGGACGACATACACTCGTCTCACCTCAACAAAAAACGTGCGGCGCATGCACACTAGGACCACGTATCACTATGGGGATGTTGTCACAAAATGACAGTCACACGAGCTACAATGACAACCAAAAATGAAGTAACTGGGCCATGTCACATGAGATCCGGCTAATGTGGGTCGATCGGGTACATGATTTACTACTAACAACAAGCCGAGAGATACATGGCTCGATCCCCAGCAGGGGTAACTGCGTTGTGTCATTGGGCAAGGCACTTAATCACGATTTCCCAAGTGGGGGCACAGTGGCGCAGCCATGGGGGCGTTCTGGGGGCACCCCCCCCCTAAAAAAAAAGTAATTCCGATAGGATCAACAATCCAATGTCGAGTTGTGACAGTACAAAAGTGGGTTTAATCATTATCAACTCATCGTCCGGAAACCAATTGTTTAAAATTTACTATGTGAAGGGTCACTATGACCTTTACCTTAGATCTACTGATTCCAAAATAAATAGGGCTCCTTCTTGCAACAATGACAACCTACCTATGAAGTTTCATGACTTTGGGTGGAACCATTGTCAAATTATCATCTGGAAACCAATTTTTTACGATTTATTATGTTCAAGGTCAATGTGACCTTGACCTCTGACCTAGCGAGTCCAAGATAAATAGGGGTCTTCCACTCACTTAGGCCAACCTACCTGAATGTGGGTTCAAGCGTAGTCAAGTTATCATCCAGAAACCAATTGTTTACGACTTACTATGTAGAAGGTCACTGTGACCTTGACCTTTCACCTAGCGAGTCCAAAATAAATACGCTTCTTCCTCTCACCGATGCCAACCATCCTATGAAGTTTCATGAATGTGAGTTTAATCATAGACAAGTTATCATTCGGAAACCAATTGTTTACAATTTACTATGTTCATAGTCACTGTGACCTTGACCTTTGACCAAGCGTGTCCAAAATAAATAGGATTCTTCCACTCACCGATGCCAACCTACCTATGGAGTTTCATGAACGTGGGACGAACCATTATCAAGTTATCATCCGGAAACCAATTGTTTACACCCGTCCGCCATTCACCAAACTATAAGACGAGCCTGCCTTCGTCACAACTTGACTAAACAAGAGGCCCCAAGGTGCCTTAATCGCTCACCTGCCAACGTGGTTCAAAGAAGTAGTTGGGGTCACATTCAGTTATACATGGTTCATCAACACTACAAAGAAATGAAGGCATGAGAGGCAATTTTTATGGAAAAACACTAAGGAATCGATTTGAACAAACCTGAACATAACATGCTCCCCATGCCACCCCCACCCCTGCCCGGCCCCGTAGAGAGCCCAAATAATAAGCCAGGGACTCAAAGGTAACAAACTTGAACCTGATCCCCCTTGAGATGTTATATACCAAATATGAAACAATTCTGACCAGTGGAGCTGAAGAAGGAGGTTTTTGAAGAAATGTCCTTACATTGCATTAAGTTAATCTTTGGGCTCCAATAGAGAGCCCAAATACTAACTGAGGCACCCAATTTGTACAAACTTGAATCTGACCCTCTTAGAGATGTTGTATACCAAATACGAAAGCATTCATACCAAATATGAAAGATTTTTAAAGAAATTTCCTCGTATTTCACTAAGTTAAAAGCCCGATTATTAACCCATGGACTCGATTTGAATAAACTTGAATCTGACTGACACCCCCCCCCCACCCCTAGAGATGTTTTTTACCTATCAAAATATTCTAAATGATGGTTCTGGAGTAGATTTTTTTAATTTAAAAAAAAAATGTATGGGTCCTATCAGAGCAATGCCCCTTGTGGTGCCCATTATGGGCGCGGCAAGGTTATTTGTATAAACTTGAATTGACATATGATAAGGAACATGCACACCAAATTTGGTTCAATTTGCACCAGTAGTTTGGGAGAAGTCGATAATGTAAAGTTCACGACGGACGACGACGGACGGCAAGTGAGAAGTTAAGCTCCCTTCGGTGAGCTAAAACTCATCCATACCCCCCCCCCCCCCCCTCCCCCCTTCTCCCCTCCAAGTTAACCCATGTAGGGAACATTAGGCAAGAAATTATTTTATTATGGAGATATTTATACTTGCAGGATGTATAGGGGGCGGGGTGCGTAATAGCAGATTTATGTGTGATATCCGACCTATCTCAATTTAATGACACCAGTATTGTCAGTTATTTGCCAGACTCGAGAAAAAAACGTCGCCGGTGTTCCGTCGCCGGATTTACGAAATAACCTCGCCGTTATTTGGTAATTTATCCGTTTCTTCTGGTCCGGGTTCGCTATTTAAAATTGATGAATTTGATAGGAAAACGTAGGAATCGTGAACAAAAGTAAGACGGTAATATTATTTGATAAGCAATTGCTGCCACTTTAAAAAGCATATTTGTCTTTATTTTGTGTGATATCATTAGGCATACTTATTTAATTCTATTCATTTAGTTTCCTATTTTTAGTCGAATGTTTCAACAACAAAAAACCTTGACTATTGGTATGGCAA